>QANT01003047.1:10699-43831 GCA_003254885.1 Purshia tridentata | reverse complement strand
GCCCATTTACCACCATAATATCACCCACGAAAAAACCCCCACAACCAGGCTCATTAAGGAGGTTTAATGAAAGAAATAAAGGGGTGAACGTAAAAGATAAACGGGAAGGCCCGCTTGGCTATAAAGAGGTAATATACCTCCACGCAATGGAGGACGGATACTAGGGAAAAAATGAATAAACATATTGAATCTTGACTCACTTTGGCATCGGAGTGTTTTTTGCAGGTATACCCCCCCTTCGCATTTATGGACGATGCCTGAAGATGAAATTTGGCTTCTCAAGATGATCGTGAACAATTTTTGTTGGCCATTTAACATTACTGGAGATTTTTGGCATCAACATACTTTGACATTTTAAATTTATTCTCATAATTATTTTACTTTGACATTTTAAATTTATTCTCATAATTATTTTCTTAACTTGCAATTGGCACAACTTTGTCTGTATATGAAGATGTCGGCACAACTTTGCCTTCAGGTCTATGGGTAATGTTGAGGAAAGGGATGCATATGTTCAGAAACTCATTCAAGAGCAAGGAGTTTGTGATTGAGATTGTTCTTACTAGATCGTGACTATGGACCTTAATGTGATCTAATGACATTTATAATTTTCTCATTGTTCTTCTTAGTTTGATGGACTTAGACTAAATTTTAGGATATTTCTTGGAACAAATTATGGGAATATTTGATGATGAGAGATGTTAGTTTGAGGTAATGGCTTTCTGCTGTTGGTGAAATAGATAAGTTAAGAAGATTTTTGCAAGATATTACTAAGGTATAAGTTATTAAGTTGATGTTGATAGTGTTGGACTAGTTAAATGAATGGCTTTGAAGTCTTACCATATATATACAAAACATAGTCTGTGTACTTGTTTATTTTACAGAAATTGAAACCCTCTATAGCACAGGCTTTACATTAGAACTTAGGGGAAGATTACGTCTCCCTCACATTCCCATCTCAATTTTCTATCTCTTTAATAAAGAAAAGAAAAACATAAATGGACCCCAATAATTTCAAAGATAAAATAAATGTAAGCAAAGTAGTCCATCTGTGGGTTTCTTTAAAGTGAGATGTTGGTGTAACTGACTTTGCAGATCAACAAAGGAAAAAAGATAACTACATTTATATGTCATCATCCAGCTTTTGTTTAAGAAAAAAAAATTATGATAGGAAAAATGGTATAACAAATTTTCTAAAGCTTTTTCCTTATTATTTTTTACAAAATGTAGTTATCAACTTAAAATATCAACAATCCTTCCACAACTCTTTCAATTTAAGGCTGCATGTGAAACTCCTATTTATGCTTTATGGACTTTCTGGTTAAAGAGAAAATATATCAATCTATGATCATCACAATTAAACAATTATATATGAACAATTGATTTAATGAAGGAAAATTTGTCCATATTTGAATGGGTTTTTAAATTTAGAAATAGACTATAATGTTATATAGATATCATATATGATGTATCATGCATGTGCCAAATAGAAAATTACAACAAAAAAAATAAAATTTAATAGTCCAATCTAGTCCTGTGTTTCCACCAAACGTGAGACTGTCTCATATAGGACTTTCCATAGTCTTGTCCTGTCCTATCCCATGGGACACAGTCCCTATCCTGTCTTGTCCCATCCCATCCTCCAAACGAGGCCCAATTTCTTAGAGATTTTCATATTTTTCTTTAGCTCTACTAGAACACAAATGTTTTAGTATTGATTTTGTTTACTTGCTTTGATCTTGGTTTTATTGTTCTTAGATGAGGTTTGTAGTTAGAACAACCATCATTATTCGCTTTCCAGACAATCAATTAGTTCATACTTTTTATATTAAAGTTCATAATTTTTCCCTTCAATCATTAAACACCCATTCATCAAACTTTTGACTTTAAGCACATTGTTATTGTCTCGTCAAGCATATAATGTCCTTGAGTATCAAGGCATTAGAAAGAACCCAAACGATTTTTTGGTTCCTTGCTCGCCGCACAATTATGTAATTCAAGAAGCTAGTCCATGGCGCAAATATTACATTTAATCATCCAATCACGACCACAACACTTTTTGCAAATCAAGGACTACCAATGTATTAATTGAGGTTCACGGCACAATCTTGTAGCGAATTTTAGGGGAAACAATAAGCTAAGGGGATTATAAATGCATGCTAATGGATGGTTGTGATTAAGCCACACAAACTTGTCAGTTTTACACCATATTCACCTACCTAGTCACATATTGCATTCAGTGCAAGCATGGCTTAGGTGAAGGTGGAGAGGTCAGGACTCATTCAAGTTGCCATTGTCAGAAAAGGTGGAGTGTGGGTTGTTCCCACTTTAGTGCACATAGGGATGCATGTCCAGACCTGACTCTGTATCGAACTGAAGGAGGGAAGGGTCCGACCCGACTTGACTTGAACTTGCATATGATTGACCAAGTGTGGTTGTGTGAGATTATTGGTCCAGATCAGATCGATTATATCTGATTCGATCTGGATCTCGTCATTGGGGTCAGTTATTCAATCTCAGTAGGTTTTGAACTGATGACCAAGTTCGGGTCGGACACGCCATGGTGGGTTCCATTTTGATGTGACAGCCAATAGTGACATGGCATATGTGGTTGAGTTGGTGGTTCATATAGATAGTCAAAGGATCATGCTTGACTGAACTGATCCATGTGTCATTCTTTCATTGGTGTGGATGAAAATATTAATTTTGCCCACAAACACTATGGTCTAAGTGTCCGAAAGGAACTTAGATACGATAATTATCATCTAAAGAATCAACAAAATATGTGAGTGTATTAAAACCTAAACTGGATTCCTTCTTGTTGATTCCAAATCCCTAGTTCTCTCCAATTGATTGTTAAACCAAAACCTTATATCTTCGTTAGTTCACCAATTGTTCTTCGTCATTGTCTTAGATTGTTTCAATTAGTTCATAATTGCATTTTCGTTTCTAAATTTTTTCTCACCATAAATCATCACAATACTCTTCTCAAGTCGTTTTTTCTTTTCAAGTTATGTTTATTGTTTATTCTTATTTAATTTTAACTAATTATAAATAACAAATTTAAGTTCTTGAATTAGATTAAAAATCCTCATGGGTATGCCAACTGAAAGGGATTGCTTCCGAAAAAATTGGTTCCAAGATCCAATTGAAAAGCTGAGCTGTGAGCTTGATATGTATTTCTAGAAGTTGTAACATAGTCTTTTATGTGATGGAATATCATATGACATGAAACAGATTTAACCTTTTACATATTTACAGATGTATCTCTAGGTTGTTTAACTGTTTACTGTAGTATGGCAAATGAACATGTCAAAATTTGCTATTTGAATTTTGAGTGGCGAGGACATGTTTTTCTTTATGAGCCTACCACCCAGATGCTAAGTGTCAGCCAAGACAGTGAGGCATATGACTTCTATATCATTTTTAATGCTACAGTAGAAAGCTCTTGCAAGCAGAAGCAGGAAGAGTGAATGTAGCAGCATTCTCAAATGCTGCAAACATACAAAAATCAGAGAATCAGAGATGACATTTATTCTGGGGATGCTTCACGTTCACCATTGTTGTATTAACAGACTGCCATCTCTGGTAAAATGGGTCAAATGTAAAATAAACTCATAAATTATCTGTAGATCATATACATCAAGAAACACAATTAACAAGATTAATTAAACAACTTAAACAACGATGATATAATGAACAAGCCTTCTCCTCTCTACAATCCTTATTGCAACTCAATATGGGACTAAGTATATTTGCAGATTATCATTATTTTGTGAGAGCAGGGACTTGTCCTTATATAGTAGTGCTATGATTAAAGTCCTCCCATAAATGTGTTACTTCTATTTCTAATCAAACACTCACTAGAATAAGAACTCCTTATTCATCTTTAATTAGGACTTTAATTATCCTATTTATTTAGGCCTTTATCCATAACAAAAATAGAATCACAATGTGTCAAGGAATATCTGGATTAATCTAATACGACTCTTTCTTGGACTGTAAGACATGATGAGCTATTGAATCTTAATGCAAAGTTGATTAGTGCATAAGGAAATCTTACATCAAAACCTTGCCTGCCTGATTTATGAGGCCCTTTTAACAACTAGAACTGATATTTTTTCCAGTAGAAAACTTTATGGTAAGTTGTAGGCAAAACAGAGAGGAGTGGTAAAATAAACGATGAAATATCAGGATAAGAAATGCATAGACATGGCAAAAATATAAGCAATGTGTTATTAATGTTGTAGTCCAGCATGAATTTTTATTGAATTGTGGTCTTAAACTATCAACAAAATAATCTGTTTGACCAATTAATTTTGGTCTTACAACATGAATAGTACATTTGAAGTTTTCTTTTAATTGGGTTCCAGTGTTGTCACCATTCTAAAATACAGGCAGGAATCTAGGAGGTAGTTACATGTTTACCTCATAAACCTAAGCTACAGACTTGAGCGTGACATTCAGCACAGCTTCTCTAGTTGGCAAAGCCGGAATAGCACCTCTCCCCGTCACCGTCAATGCACCACAAGCGTTAGCAAACATGAGAGAATCTCTCAGTTTGTCTTCATTCTACATTTCAAATCCAGATACATGGCCACTTTCTTTAGGTTCAAAAATTTAATTCATGGTTGTTTAAAAAGAAAAATACTATGAAATATAACTCGAAGACTATAATATTAATGAACAACTGTAAAATATAATCAGACATATAAATTGAGAAAATTTAGAGTGAAATTAAATGGTTAAAAGGCAATACATGTCAAAAACTTCTATCATAAAGAATGTTAGGAGTGCAGCTACAATAAATTGAGAAAGGCATCAAAAACTGCAAAAACCTGTCCTAGTCGGGTTTAGGGTGATGACTAGAATCCCTTTTTTTTCTCTCCTTTTCCTTATTTTATTTTATTTCATCTTTACGCAAAGCTAGAAGCTGTCCCATCTTTACGAGGATATTTCTTTTTCATAAGAGTATGAAGATATATTTTCCAATGCAGAGCTTAGTATATCCATTTTTGTAGTTCACAGTGGTCCAGTAATTTTATTTATTAATTCCCCTCGTTTAATTTTCCACATCATTGAAGGGTGGTTATTCTTCTGGAATATATCTGAACCAAGATGCAGTACCTTTAGCAAAGTGAGATCAACAGCTAGTTGTGATAGTAATCCAGCTACAAATGCATCCCCAGCACCAGTGGTGTCCACTGCATCTACCTTGAAGCCCTTGACTCTTCCACTGAACTCCTGCAAATACACATAAACTTGTGGTTTCTGATTTACAAATACTAGGAAACAGAATAAATTACTGTTATTTTTGCTGCAACATCATCACATCAATTTAGAGAAATTTAAACAAAAAGATCAGCATCTTAGAAGAACTATATGCAAAAGAACCCCTTTAGAGCCTTCTTCTAAGTGGCTTTTGAAGACTACTGATAAAAATCATCAAGAAGATAGGGGTCCATGAAAGTGCAGTTTGATGCTAGGAGTTCATGACAAAATAGGTTTTTCACCAATTTTAACAGTTTTCACTTCCACTGGACTTCTACCATAAAAATATCTCCTCAGTTAACTTATCATGTTCTTCTATCAAAAAAAACAAGGGAAGGTTAACTTATCATGTTCAAAAGAAATTTAATTTAGCAAGATTCTTGATCCCCGTTCTACTCCAATAATCGTATAAAATTCACCTAGGAAGATGAGGCAGTTTTTATCTGGTAAGTATTTGCTCATTAAAAACAAAAGTTAATTTGGCAAGTATTTCTTATGCTCAAAAGCTCTATAGTCCAGAATGAAGATGAAATAATTAATGGTTCAACAAAATAGTTTACTTAACTCTCTTTCTTTCATCCTTCAGCTGATTTTCCAGACAATAAAAGAAATCAGGCGCAAAAGTTAAGAAAACAGAGCATTCTGTAATATATATATTGATTTTCCCTTGATACTCCATTTTACCCACATGCATGTCCACACAAGGGCAAACACACACATGCACTGGGGAAGACGAAGGCGGCAGGGGGAGGTGGGGGAAGGGCACACAAAAACTGTATATATAATGTCTCCAAGCCATGTATCTTGTGTTATTGATTTCTCGTATTATTGCCATAATTACTTACGAATATATATTTCCGATTACCATTGTCCATTAATTATGTTATCATTTAACATATTTCAAAAATATTTAAAATAATACCTTAATCAATACTTTCTGCTATTAAAGAATTCAATCGACAATAAGGTCAAACTTTTTTGATGAGATCGCTACTAATATCAAATAACAACCAAGACTGATATTTCAGACCAAAAAAAAAAATTCACCTCAATCTTATTATTATTTTTTGAACAATAGAAATAATAATAAGTTGAGGTACTTTCACTTACTATACTATTATTTGATGATTCACTTATAACGCATGTGTCAATGTGCAATTTCTAATTAGCATGATTAACTTAATTATAGCATAATCATAGGAGTTGACTTTAGATGTTGTATATACTTCCTAAGGAGAAGGAAAATAGGTATCCAAAAATTAATCTTAATTGCTCTATTTTGTCAATAACAGAAACTATCATTTAGTCACTAAAGTTTGCGCAAATACACACATACATGGAGAGAGATGGCCAGAAAAGTAGAATACATTTAAGGAGCATATTTGGGAACTTACTTTGGTGTAATACCTGCAACCATCAGGGCCCTCAGTGACAAGCAGTAACTTAAGATTTGGATGGTACAATTTGCGAACAACAGTTTCATCATATGGATCTTCTCCTTCCGTTAGAAAAGAAATCTCTTCTTCACTTATCTGAATAACAAAGTTTAAATTTCAGAGGCTGTAGATCCATTTAGTCTTATAATTTTCCTTTGATACATTTCAGAAAAGGAATAGGAAAACTCAAATGTGAACCAACAGGTGCATAGTCTGCATATTTAAAGGTTAGACCACCTTGATAATATCAGCAGTCTCCCAGATGCTCAAAATTCCTTCTCTGGCACTCTTTGCAGAAGGCCACAATGGAAGCCTGAGGTTGGGATCATAGGACAGATATACACCAGCATCCTTTGCAGCCTTTGCTGCTGCAATATGGGCTGACTTGCATGGTTCCGTAATAAGACTTATAGAACCATAATGTAAGATTTTTGCCTGCCACAGGAAGTAAGACACATTGAACATTACTATAAAGAAAAAGACAATAAGTCAAATAAAAAATCAATCATGAAAACTCAAAAAAATGAAGATTATGTAAAGGGAACATAACACAGGCATGCAAGTACATATCCAACAATAAGAAGAGCCCAACAAGGTGACCTAAAATGAAACAAACACTGAAACTGGTGTAGGCAGTGATCATGAGGTCTGAGTGGCCTGGAATAATGAGTTCAAAATTTGAGTATCCTTCTTACATGATGTGGAATATACATAATATGATATTATACTATGCATGATATCTTGTTCTCTAGATGTTGCTTTGCTATATTTTGACTCATCTACAATAGTATTCTCACTGTTGTTATTTAATTGCCACTAAATAGAAATTGTTTCATACCTTCCTAATTAAATCAAAATCAAGTTCAGCTTCTTGAAGCAACATATCAGCACTAGGATTACGATAAAACATGAACTCACGTTCCCCATCACTCCTCAATGTAACAAATGCTAAAGCAGTCCGTGCACCAGGATCAAAACGCATCCCTTCATTGTTCACATTATTCTCCTTTAGTATATTGGCAAGCATGTATCCAAATTCATCTTCCCCAACCTGTGAGCATTGCATAAATATGAAAAAATATGAAATGATATGATTAGCTTTTTTTTTCCTTACTCCATGAATTCAAGATTTTATAAAACAGTAAACAACTGACATAACAAAAAAGAGAAATATTTTCTTTTTGTTTCTTGTCTTTTTAATGCATAAGAAACATAAAACAGTGTACAAGTATTGTGGCATCATGCAACATTGGAGTTAAGTACGGATGAGTTTTTCATTCAATTCTCGAAAGTCTTACATTATGAGTAAAAAGAAAATCATATAAGGTAAAAAGAAAATTTTCATATTATATATATTACTCGTATTAACAGGTCATTTCATGTTGTGTTATTTCATGTTTGTGTAGAAGTCGAGTCAACCCTTACGTTACCTGTTTAATTAATCTATGTTGGCTGACTCAACTAACCCAACCCATTTATTAATTATATCGTACTCAAGTTAACCTGCATATTTTGTGAACTAAAAACTTAAAACTAAGTTTTCCTTATTTCTAAGCCAAACCTATCACACATACATTTCTCATAAATAAAAATCCACTTGATTTTGATACTAGAAAAACGATAAAAATAATCCAATAATTCCATAAGAAATCATATAATATATATTAAGAAATAGGAAAAGTGATCATTTTCTTCATATTATTCTAGTGTTCGCAAAAAGGTTATTCGTGTTTGATGCTAACCTGAAAAATTTATTATTCATGTTAGTAGGTTGTGCCATAAAATGGGTTCATTTCAAATTATGGTCAACCCCCAAACCAATTAACTTCAAGTTGTGTTATTGTATCGTGTTAACAAATTGTCACCCATAAAATTACGAGACACAGTAGAAAATTAGGTTGAAAGTGTCCTAGCAAAATACAAATTATTATGCATATATAGGGTGACAAGAAAAAGGACCTAGGCAAAGGACAAGGACTTCCGTTTGAGATTTAGAAAGACAAACTGAAAAAAAAAATAAATGTGGGAGGAAGTAGGGAATCCCAAAGTCAAAGTAGCAATATTATTAGTTATTGCCTCAAAACATTAAATAACAAGTGGTGCTCTCCTTTTCCTAAATAAACTAACAACAAGAATATTGGATGATATGTTTAAAATGATACCTTCCCGATAAAAGCTGATGAGCCACCAAGACGAGCTATGCCGACTGCAACATTAGCAGGGGCTCCTCCAGGAGCTTTTTTAAATGCAGGCGCTTCAGCCAATGAAACTCCATTAGCAGTTGGGACAAAATCAATCAGCATTTCCCCAAAACAAACCACAAGGGAAGATTCTTTTATGTCTAGCAGTGCATCTCCTGGAAATGCTTTTCCTAAAATATATAACAGTCAAACAATGAAATGCTCAGTTTTTAACGAAAGGAAAATACTGGTATGAAGTAAACAGATGACAAAAAGCTGTATGGTAATGTCAATCATGATTCAAGTCAAATGAAAAGTTCCTTCATTGTGTTCATGTACTCCAAATTAATGAAACACAAGCTTACTGTTGTAATTGCTGGTCTCTCAAGCACAAAGTTTAGAATCTAGAATTTTAGGCTTCCAAATTTATGGCATGTAAGCTTTACACGATTGCTTCCAAATGAAGGGTCAAGTGTGACATTTAGAAAGAGGTACAGCTTAGAGACCTAAAGAGTATCAAGTTTAAAGGTGGAGCTAGGACAAAGTTTTGACAGTCAAGATAGAGTCAAGACAATGAAGACCAGATCAAGACATTGCCCAACCTATTCGAGTACTTCAAGGTTTAGGTTTGTGTTAAAGAGACTGAAAAAGGATAAGTTCTTGACCCAAACTTAGAGATAGGGTGTGTCTGAGAGTCTAGGATAGTCCAAACATAGTTTAGGATATGTCTAGGATCCATAGAAATAACCAAAACCCAAAGAGAAATTTGGATGTGTCTAGGATCCTTAGAATAACTAAAAGAAAAATTTTATTCATACCCAACAATCTTATCATTTTACCCAACTACAGCTTTTTTGAAATCAATATTTTCTCATCTTACCCAACCCAAATTACTATCATACCCTTATTAATAATACTCAACCCACTCTTTGCAATTTCTCTCCTTACCCAACATTTCTCACACACACACATACACCCAACATCACTCAACAGATTGGAGTTTGAGAGAGAGAAGGAGGGAGGAGCAGGAGGAGGAGAAGGAGGAGGAGAAGGAGGAGGAGGGAAGAAAGAGAAAGGATGAGGGAAGAGAAAGAAAGGGTGAGGGAAGGAGAGAGAAGGAAGAACATAGAGGGGGAAGGTGAGGTTGGTGGGATGGGTGGGTAGGAGAGGGAGGTGGGTGTCGGGGCTGCTGTCATTTCAACATAGGACATAATAGTCAATTCAGTATTAAAATTGTGTTGGGTAAGTGAGAGGATTGTTGGGTATGAATAAAATTTCCCAAACTAAAACTCCAATAGACATTTATTTGAAAGAAGAAAAATAAAAATAGACCAAATCATGACCAAGATTGACATTCTTGGTGACCAAAAGCCTTTCAGGTTGACTAGGACATTGGCTGGTCAACCAGCCATGCTCTTTGTAGACTGACAGGTTGTTCCAGGGGACCAACCACCTCCACCACCTCCATCTGTCTCCCAAGGTTTTTTTGGTATACCAAAGCCTTGGGTTTGACACTAAATTATCCCAATGAACCAAGATTTTAGAAAATCAAATTTCAAATGCATTTTACATGACAAGAGCTATTGGATCTTTTGCCCTTAAATACCCCTATAGTTCTCATAAGAGACCGTAGAGCCTAAGGGCTCTAGCAATAGTGAACGAGTGATGCCCTTCTAACCTCTCCCCATGGCTTAGTTGATTTTCCACCTTCCCAGTGGAGAACATTGTTGTCGACATTGAGTTAAATTTTTCTTTCCTTTGTTGTTGTTTTTCTTTGTCCTCAGTTCTTAAATATTATTATTGCCATTATTTGTGTATCGGAAACACATATAGGCATACACACCCTCTTCCCGCTCAACTCTAGATGTTTATGGTTCATTAACCTACAAATCTTATGAGCTCAGATTTTCTATGTTGTTTGTGGTGAGGATTGTGCGAGGTTTGAGGTTAACCAATTTTTAGTTTTATGGTTGTGAAGGTTTTGGGTTAACTTATCAAACCCCAATTTGATTAGTAGACTTGTTTGGGTTTGGGCAAAGGGTGCTAGGGTGGATGTATATGTTTGACAACCACTAGGCCCCAAAAATAAGTTATTAGGGAATGAGCCAACAATGTATATCAAGCTAACACCCTCATATGTGCGGTTCTATGCTGCACCTGGAGAGGCAAAGAAATGCAGACAAAAAAATATAGGAACAGCCCCAGCTTACACTTTGCAAACCCGAAAAACAGTGGGGATTAAGGATTGGAGGTTTCAACCTCAGAACCTCCTACAACCAAAACTCTTATACCATGTTGGACAGCCACTGGATGACAAAAGCTTAAATAACCATGTATTTCAAGCTAAAATATTCATGTACCCAAAGCACGCCAATATATTGGTGTTCTTGTGTTTATATTTACTGATTTTTCTTAGCAATAATTTGTTTTTGCTTAATTGTTTGATTACCGGTTGATGAGTACCCGACCAAAAATTATATGTCAGCATTAGGAAATTAAACATTAGAACTCGAACTTGCATCAATTAAAAAAAATTTTTAGGTTCAACCAAACAATGTAATGGAATAGCACTATCTATTAAGCATTGCAACATCAACTAAAATGCTTCCAACATCAATTCATGAATTCATTAGATTCTTCCAACATCAATCCAATAATTTATCAGATTAAAATATGAATTGGAAGAATAAAAACTTGGTGGAAGAGCACATATGGTAAAAACAAGCTCTCATACTTAACTGAATAAATTTCCATTAAAGGTTAGTGGTGCAGTTCCACTCTAAGCCCAGGACACGCCACATGTACTAAGAGTAACCATGATCCAATATACCCTCAGCTCCATATGTGCAATCCAAAGCCGGTCAACGCTATGCTGTACTTCCCTCGAGAGAAGTTTGAGTTCAAATTACATTCCATCTTGAAAAGATAACATATCACTCCAAATCAGGGACTGTGACGCTTATCTAAGCTAAGAATCCCTCCAGGACTGCCAAGAGCATTTCCCTAACTAGACTCTCTGACGCAGCGGAATAACAAAGGAATTACCAGCGTAATCCTAGCGAAGATAAAATTCCGGAATCCACCAGAAAAGTTGAGAAAACTCAAGTTTATTGAAATATTGTCAAAAAGTACCAAAACAACTTTAAAAAATCCTTAAATATGTTTCTGGAAACCCTAGGTCAAAACGCCCACATAAATAAAGCCCATGGGCCAAAAGGAACCCAAATAAAATAAGGACGAAAATAAATAAAATACTTCAAAACTTAAAACGCAGTTTTGAGGCCCTAAACGACCTCGGATGGCCGAAAAAGCCTATTAGTCACGGCGTTAGCAGTGAGTTGCAATCGTCGCGCGATTCCCTTCGATTTGATATATAAATCGACCATATTCGGACTCAAAAACCCCTTCAAATGAACAGTAAAATTTAGTTGTTGCCTTTTCGTGAGTTTCGGCGCGCCAACTGCTCTTCGAACCTCACGGCTAGCTGCTCTACATCACTCTCAGCTACTATAAGGGTCGCTATGCCTCCTTCTACAAGGTAGGCAAACCATGATTAGCTAAACCTAGCTACCTTAGTGTCCTAAGCTCTTTAATACTAACTTCACCATCGGAATTATATGGCAAAACCCACACTGGTGTCCAACAACTTCACGGTCTTTTCTGTTGTTTCACAAAGGCACTCAGGCCACTGTCTGTGGTAGCAAGTTTTCCCCAATAAAATAGGTTAGGCTAATCAATGACTCAATTACACAATTAGAGACCTTGACTTCACATGAGCCTAAAAAATAAAATACCACAGTTGTTAGGTGAGTGGAAAATGCCAATAACTTGGACTAGAAGAAAAAAAAAACATAAAGCACACAGTAGAAACAACTATATCGTGAAGAATAACATGAACATAATTTCAAATATTTCCTAAACAAAAATGGTCACTAGATTGGGGAATTGCAATTACAAGGTATGAGCTTTTAAATTAGAAATATCAATATGGAGTTGGGTTAAGAGGAACCAACTCTTAAGAAAAGAAGTCAAGGTAATGAGGTAGATCAAGCACATAAGATTGGGCTATATAAGAGATAAAAAGCTTAAGTTCTATCAGCCCCCCTCTAGAATGCACTCACACACAGATACAAAATAAATAAATAATTTCTTTTAAAATATAATAATAATATGCTGGGAATTGCAGTTACAAAAAGCTTTCATAATTGTTTACATTTTTGTAATTGCAAATGGCTTTTCCAAATTACATGAGGGCTAAGGTAATACTTACAATGGATCCTCTCTTTCACCCTTCCTATTCTTCCCAGAAGCTCTTCACAATTATATACAGAAGCTCCAAAAAGGAGACTGTTCAGGACTTGCTAACAAGCAGTCTGGTGTCAATTTGTTGAAGCCTTACAAACACCCTAAAATTATGGTCCTCCAGCATAGTTGTCTAAATATTAATTCTTGGCATCTAATTCATAGAGTTAAATGTGGGAGAAAGGTTGGATTTCAGCATGATTTGGAAGCTTAATGCTACACAAATTCAGACAATGTGGGCAAGTAAATTATGGTTCAATTGCTATCCCAATAATGATCAATGGTGATTTTATTAAGGTATATCCACTCTCAAGAGTTAGGTAGGTCCAAACATTTCCAATTAGATTCCTGATTTTTAGGACTTAGGGTTCAACTAACTATGCTGATATGTCTACAATCTTTAGCCAGGCAATATACATAAACTGCCTTAATCTTGCATATTAGGCTGGAATTTGTTTTTCTGTGCCTACATTGCTTTAATCCTTCTGACCCAAAAAAAAAAAGATTGCTTTAGTCCTGACCAAAACCATTGCCCTTATCAACAGCATTTTCTCTCTATTACATAACTTTCCAATGTCATTTTTTTTGTTGGCTTCGCCTACAGATTACATAGGATTTGGAAGGCACAGTGGGATACTAAAATCTCTTCATAAGCATATGCTATCTATTCAAAAATCTTATTTGGATTGCCTTCCAGTTTAAGTTATTCCTAGATTTTTTGCATTTTTCTTTATGTTCACTCGTTAAATGGTCACCAAATATCTCTAGCTGCTTTCACTTCAATAGCAGAAGATAAGTAAACAAATTGGACAGTCAGAGTTAGACAAATAAATCATTTCACATATCTTGTAAACAAGCAGCAATCAGAACAATCGTTGATTCAGTTCTGGTATCTACTTCCTCTTTTAGGTTAAATCGTCCTCAACTCCACAATGTGGTTCTAACACTTGTGATATAAAATACCCATATAAAAATATGAACAAAAGAAATTGTTGTCAGGGTAATTTTGATTGGTAAGTGGCAAGAAGTGTATACCACCCCAACAAATTGTGAAATTAAACAAATTATAGCTCTATTAGTGGACGGTGGACCAACCCACACCATGAAAACTAGAGTCTCAGGAAACAAACAAAGAACAATCCACACAATGTATCAAGAAAATTCAATCCAAGAACATCACAATCGCCCTTAATTATATAATCCATTGAGCTAAAAATTAGATGACAAGTAAAACTAAGCAAACTCATTTGTCAACGGAGGCTGATAACAAATCCAAAACCAAGCATACCTTGTACATTCGAGGTGGCAATGGAACTGAGAGGCGGACAAGAAAACGCCGAGGCTCTCACTGTCCTTCGACGACTAAGACATACTGAATTGCGAGGTAAAGAAACCACACCACTGAAGCAGAAAGCACTTGAATGAAGAGCCATCAAAACAAACAACTACACAAACACAGACTCAGAACAGTGTTTAAAGTAGTTGACTTCCAAAAGTGCTTCTAGTAGGAAGCTCTTATGACTTTCTCAGAAGAAAATGGCCGAGTGTTTGTTGATGGGTATGGAACAGGAAGAGAAAGAGTGGGTCAAGTGGCAGCGGAGAAAGCAAAGGAGTGAAGTAGCTTCATGTTTGTCAGCTTGCCATTGTTCTTTTGGACAGCCAGCAACTTTGATCTAAGCCGGTAAGCCCGTAAGCTTCTGTGTTCTGAAAATTCTATTTGTACCTTAAAATCTGCTCAAAATACCCTACCAATTTTTGTAAACGCTAAATTTCAATTATACCATTTGAACAACAGTAAAAAATTGCTCACCCATACCCACCAAAGCCCCCTCCCTCCCTCGGTGAATACCCAAGATAGAAATAAGAAAAAAAAGGAAAAATAAGTGATGGATTAATTGCATACCGAGCATACACGTAAATTTGACTTTTAGTCAAACTACTATGGGCCAAGGAAGAAATGGATCTCGGCCTTAAAGCCTTCCATTATGGTGTAACCCATATTTTGGGACCCAAATCCATTTTGGGTCTCCAAATTAGGCCTGGGCACAGTCCGGTTCGGCACGGACTGAGCCTAAAACCATGCGTCACGCCTGCACTAGAGTGCCGGTCTGGTTTGGTGTTGAAAACCACCGTCTATTGTGAAAAACCAAACCAAACCAAACATTTTTCGGTGCCGGTCTGATTCGGTGCCACTGGTGGTGTTGAGAAGAGTCACAGAGAGAGGAAGATCGGAAGCCATGGGAGGAAAAGGGGGGAGGCCAATGGAGGGGAGAGAGAGAGCAAAGAAGATAGATCAAATATATGGGAGAGAAAGAGAAGATATCTAGATTTGAGAGGTGGTGGCTCCATGTGTGTGACAATGGCCCCATGGAGGTTAATCAAATCGTGGAGAAAATCTGGGTTGATGTTGCTCAAGTTCGGAGGATCTTTTCATGTCACTGCCTTCGGAGGATAGTAGCAAAGAGAAGAACAATCCTTGAAATTCTTGCTTCTCTAGAAAAAAGAAGATATCTAGGAGAAAGAGAAGATATATGGGAAACGAAAGAAAGAGTCAGGGATAAAGGTGGGTACTACTGGTACTGGGTGGGCACGAGAAAATAGAAAGGAAGACAAAATTAAAGGAAAAAAAGAAAGAAATGAAAAAGGAATAGAAAATTAAAATGATTGGGGTTTGGAGCTTTTTGGCAATTGGTTTTGGGCTTAGTTTGGGCAATTAGGCCGGTCTGGATTGGTTTGGTGCAGAAGAAGGCTAGAACCGATTACGGAACCGGCCCACACCGGTTTAGTTTGGTTTTTTTCCCGATGTTGACTTTTTTTGGTCAACACAGTTTTTTCCCCTTTTTTGAACTCCGACTTGGTTTGGTTTGGTTTTTCCGGTTCATGGTTTTTATGCTCACCCATACTCCAAATAGTATTTTTCAGGTGCTCATCCACTATGATACTGAAACCCATATTTGGGTTTCGAGAGTTTTACATAATTATATTATGTCTACTCTTGTTTAGGTGAGGGTTATGTTATAATTTATAAATAAAATATGTACGAAAATTATACCATGGTTAATAATTTATTTTTCCATTCAAAATTATACCAATTTTAATATATTAATACTAAAATATTAAAAATGTTAAACGTTAAACATGTTTTAATTCAAGCAAAAAATAAGGCAAACATTAAAAATGCATAAAAGTAGTTGACACAAATACAATTCCTTTTATTTCATAATCCAAGCAATAACAAAGAAGATAGATTCATTACACCAGTGTAAACCAAACCCCCAACGAAGATGTAAAATTAGACAATCACAACAAAAACACACCTAAAAAGGAACAACCACTCATACAACAAAGCCACAATTATCAGTCTTATTTTCTTGGTGGCATGCATCCATGTATGTCAGTCTGACCAGTCATTTTGATGCTCTGGGGGCCAATTAAGGAGGGATCCATGTACAACTTCGTCGATCTTCGCATCCAGCTCACATTCTTCACATTGCAATGGGTTGGGAGGCTTGTGTAAGCATAGAACTAGGGGTTCTTGCTCAAGCAAGTGGTTTAGCCATTGGTGCCTATCATTTGGTTGATTGGCCAAAACATTGGGCTCCAGACTCATGTAGAAGTTATAGTATGGGATCAAGTTATCATCCACACACTTGCACTTGCTTAAGTATGATTGGGGATACCTTTACACCCAAAAATAGTCACATAGAGGTGCAACTGGGTTATTATAAGAGCACTTATAGCTTTGCTATGAGGAAGAAGCCATTTCTAACAATAAATGGTGGATGTGCTAGATCTGCAATTCCAATCACTTGGTATTTATAGGAAAATAATACCAAAGTCTGTGGCCATTAGATACCCTGTTTTTCAGAGATATAAATGCAACACATGTGAAGCAACAGTGGCATGCATTGGTGATAGTGTGGAGTATGTGTTTCGTCCCATCGTTGTCTGAATAAATTATGACTACGACTTGTCAAGTCTAAACATAAAGCAAGCCAACCCACACCATTCATTAAAAGCAAGACAAGACAGAGCAACATAGAAAACAACATAAATAAATGAAAATAGAAATAAAAACATAAAACAACTAAAATAAACGTCAAAGTGCAATGAAAATAGAAAACAACAACAACATAAATGACAATCACAATGCATGGATCTATGAGATGATCGTTCTCAACTCAACCATGTGGTGCGTTTCCTTTTAGGATCCAGATGTACTCAATCAAATTGGCTTTTAGGGATGCTTTCAAATTTCTGTTCCTAACCAAATTGCTGCGAGCATTTAGCCTGGGTAATGATAGTGGTGGTTGGCCGGGCAGACAGGGTTTCTGTCCTCCTAACGCTGACAGCTAAGTCTATTGGGTCATCCGTACAATCATTTAAAGGGCGCTCATCCTTCACAATCATGTTGTGCATGATGCACGCCTTCATAATGTACCCAAGGTCAATCGTCTCCCAATAACGAGCAGATCAGTGATCTACCATTGAGCTTTTAAAACCAAACGCCCTCTCCACATCTTTTCAGTATCCCTCTTGGTAATTTGAAAACAATCTATGTTCAAGTAAAATGGGATTAGAAAATGCATTAATCAGAGTGGCCTACTGAAGGTAGATCCCGTCTACAAGATAGTATGGCAGTGTGTATTGTACCCTATTGACGGTGTATTTTTCCAGATGGGCTTGACCTAAAATCTCAGCATTGAAAAGGTGGGAACAATCTAGCATGGTGATGTCATTTTTTGAGCCCGGAAATCTAAAATTTGCATGCTATATCCACATATCGTACCCTACAACTTCTTCAACAATAACAGTTGGGACATGATAATGGCCATGATAATGAGCTTACTGGGCCATTAGGTAATTTTGCCATACCCAATGCATGCAATCCAAGCTTCTAAACAACCCTGGAAAACCTCTTTGGCTCCCTTTTCACAAAAGTTTTTTAATATTTGTGGCAATAAGCCCACAAAGATACTTTTGCCCGTAGATTTCTATGATGAAGTTTGAAAATGATTGTCATATGGTGGTGGCGCTGATGGTCAATGTCTCCGAGGCCAGATCAAATGGAATGTCGTATGCCCTCACCCTCAAGGCCGCCGTTATATTTTGATGAGGGGTGCAACCTTTTCTACTAGTAGCGTTAGGTCTTGGACGGAAATACTCATCAGGAAGACAAACATCATCAAAAATCCTATTGAATAGTGGTTGGTGCATGCAGTATCGCTTGCGAAAAGTGACAGCATGCTCAAGTGGCGTGGAGATTAAGTAGCTCTCCATTAAGTGTTCATGGCTAGCCTCCCTATTCCGGTGACTGTAACAGCATGTCGAAGATGTGCCGCTATGCCTAGGGCATTGGTGGATGACGGTATGGCCCAAGGACATGATCAAACGCCCAACCATCTCCCTTTCATTCTATTCCCATTCGTAACTACTATTAGAGATTGAAGAGGATGAAGTGTAAACGTACAAAGGATTCATATTTGTAGTAATGCAATCAGATAGATGGAGAAAAGAAAAAAATAATAATTTGGTACCCTACATGACTTGCATTCTTGAACGCTACGTAATTATTGAAAACAAAATGCCAAGTGACACACATACTAACACATTGTCTTAAGTTTTCATTATTTTTTAACTTGTAAAATGCAATGTTACAAGGTTATAAGCTGCATTTCGAGTAGTAAACGGCCCATTTTGGCTTAATGCACTGAATCCCATCAGAACTCCGCAATTAGGCGCACTTGGGTGAAAGTAGTACTAGGATGGGTGACCTCTAGGGAAGTCCACATATTGCACCCCTTTTTCTTTGTTAGGCTTTTTTTCGCTCTTCACTTGTTGCCTGTTTCTTTCGTCCTGCTCGGCTCTTTTGCGTTTTCACTACCTGTCACCCGCCTACTTCTTTCGTCCTCCTCAGCTCATTTGCGTTTCCGCTTTTTACCTGTCGCTCGTTTCTTTCATCCTTCCTTGAGGAACACGCCGCATGGATGACGCCGGTGAAGTCCTAACTTTTGCATAATGTTTTTCTCTTAAATGATTCGGTACATTATCAAATTCAGCTTTTCAGTTTTGATTTCTTCGTCTATTATCCCTTAAGTAGTACACGCAATATATGTTAACTGAGATAGAGAAATAGATAGAGAAAAGAAAAAAAAAATAATTTGGTTTGGTTCACTCTACGTGACTTACACTCTTGAATGCCATATAATTATCGAAAACAAAACAAAAATGCCTAGTGACACACATCCTCACACTTTGTCTTAAGTTTTCATTATTTTCTTACTTGTAAAATTGCAGCATTACAAGGATATAAGCTGCATTTGGAGCAGTAAACGGCCTTTTTCGAGCTTAGAATGTGGGTAAAGCGCCTCTGACACTTTGTAGTTTGCTAGATCTCGAAAAGTTACATTGAGAGGAGTAGCAAAAACCTTTATATACGATTACCAAGCATGAACTTTCGGGTGTGATCATACCAGCACTAATGCACCAAATTCCATTAGAACTTTGCTGTTAAGCGTGCTTGGGCGAGAGTAGTACTAGGATGGGTGATCTCTAGGAAAGTCCTTGTGTTGCACCCCTTTTTCTTTCTTAGGCCTTTTTTTTTGCTCTTTACTTGTTGCCCGTTTCTTTCGTCCTGCTCCGCTCTTTTGCATTTTTGCTATTTATTTGTCGCCCGCCTGCTTCTTTCATCTTCCTTGGCTCAGTTGCATTTCCATTTTTTACCTATTGCCCATTTCTTTCATCCTTCCTCGGGAAACACACTAGTGAAGTCCTGAATTTTGTAGAATGCTTTTCTCTTAAATGATTCGATTCATTATCAAATTCAGCTTTTTGGTTTTGATTTCTTCGTCTTTTATCCCTTATGTAGTACACACAATATATGTTTTCGTGGCTGGTGACTGAAATAGAGAAATACATGGAGAAAAGAAAAAAAAGTAATAATTTGGTTTGGTTCAACCTACGTGACTTGTACTCTTGAACGCCATGTAATTATTAAAAACAAAATAAAAATGGCTAGTGACACACATCCTAACCTAACACATTATCTTAAGTTTTCATTATTTTCTTACTTGTAAAATTGCGGCGTTACAAGGATATAAGCTGCACTTAGAGCAATAAACGGCTTTTTTTTGGGCTTAGAACGTGGGCAAAGCGCCTCCAGCACTTTGTAGCTTTCTAGATCTCGAAAAGTTACATCGAAAGGTGTAGCAGAAACCTTTATATATGGGAGGTTGTTTACATCATGTTTTGTTTTGGGCTGACATACACGGCCAAGCCCAAAATTTGAATAAAGCTCATCTAAGCCACGACCAAGCCCGTAAAAGCAGGCCCACGACGGAAGATCGAATCGAAAAGCTTCCTTTTTGAATTAATCACATGTTTTTAAGAGGTTTGACTAAGACAAGAATCCAAATTGGACTTGGACAAAAATATGGCAGTTTTGAGAAGACTTAGGCGTGAAGATAAAGCAAGCCAATGAGTCCATGTTCAAGAAGGAGACAATTTCTCTGGAGACCTAGGGACTTGACCACTATAAACACAAGGCATTGGTGATTAAGAAGCTCCCTCCAACAACTTGATACAACCTTTAAAAAATAAGACAATATCTCTATTAGGTTATTCAAGAATCCTTTGCATTCAAGCTCTCAAATTTCTCAAGTTCCTCAAGTAATCAAGCCTTCAACCTTTTGTTTTGTTCTTCTAGGATACAATTGTTCTAGTATTGATTTCCTTTGTTTTTATCTGTTTTATGTCTTTTAGTTATGAGATTTATTGTTAGAACTTTTATTGACTCAAGTTAACGATAATCAGATTACTTATTCATTTTTCATTAAAGTTCATTGTTTGACCTACATTCCAATTACTTTTGAGCCTTTGATTCGCACTTTTGAGTTCACAAACACAGTCACATAAAGGATCAAGGCAAGAAAGAGCCTTGGCGAGGTAGTTTTTCCTTGCTCGCCGTACAGTCCTTTAAGTAGAAGTTTAGTTCACGGCGCGAAATCATAAAGTCACAATTCGATCCCAGACACATCTAATTCTCCAAACTGGTCAGGTTGGAACGCCTGCAATCACATTCAAGGACTACAGTGTTCTTCACGAAATTCTCGGCAACCCCTGCCATGATTTTTGTAAGTAACGGAGGTCATTCCAAAAATGATAGTTAAGTCTTCTTCTGCTTGTTTTTGTTGTTCTAGTTGTGCAGTGAGTTTCTCAATAGCTTTTTGTGTCTCTATGCTCATATTGAGTATAGGTCCATAGGGGCTGATAAGAATCTTTTGCTAGTCGTCTTCTTCTGCTTGTGTTTGTTGTTTTAGTTGTGTAGTGAGTTTCTCAATAGCTTTTTTTTTTTGGTCTCTGTGTTGGTCCACAGGGGCTATTAAGAATCTTTTCTCTATTGTAAATGCTCACATTATCTTCTTCTCCTATAAGCTTAAGCTTGAGACGTGTCATCAAAATTATTGAATTGGATATGTTCAATCTTTGGTGTCCACCTGTGTGCTGTTACAGAAGTGAAATTATTTTTTCCTATTAAAAACTACTATGTGATAAGCTTGATTATGAACTTTATTTTGAAAACATTATGGGGAACTGTTGAGAAAATTGATGCAGAGGTCATGCCACTTTCCTAAAAGTATTTCTGCTAAGTACTGGAACTTGGGGAAGAAAGTTTGTTAATCTTCCTTTTATTGTAATGAGAAACAATATTTAGACAATCAGTTCTAATTATAAATTTAAAATTATTAATAAACAATTGAAATGCTTCTAAAGAATTAATAACTCCTAAATTCTCTAAAACTGGCAATTTGGCTATTTGGTCTTTGAATTTTCCTGATGCATAGCTACATATTTGCTATGTACTATGTGGTGACTCTTTGCTAGGTCATTGAAAAAGTATACTTGCCCATCCTAATGCATGGTGGTACTTCTTGTTTAATTTGCTGTACTACTTTAATACCTTCAGAATTAAAAAGTTTTTTTTGCCATTATTTTGTAAGTTCTATTTATACCTAACTTAGAAATAAAATTTCTTGCATAATTTAATAATCCTAAAAATACTTGTAATTGCTCTGTGTCTTCTAAATTCTAATTTATCTGGGAATTCTAAAACTTCCTGTGCTATGTGAGGCTGTGGGAGTTGAATTGACAATCATAATTGCCCCAAATTTTCTACACATCACTATATTATACATATAACTCATGAGTACTAATGTAACAGTGCATTCAAAACGTCAAAAGCACAAGTTCGTTCTTCATTTTGAGCTGCCATCGACAGGAGTACAAGATCAAACCAAAGGATCCAATCCATAGTTCTTAAACAAGTCGGCCAAGAATATTATTTCAGTGGCAATGCTACAGTTCTTCTACTTGCACTGAAAATCCACACTTACACCTCTTTGTCAGCACCAAGTTGTCCTCATCAAAACTCAGGTTATCTGTCAAGAATACATGCTCATGGTCTTCTGGCATGGCAGCCGATGCACCATCCAACCTATCTTCGCTTACATCTCTCTGGCATCCAAAAGATAGCTCATCATTCTGATTACCAACTTGTACATCTAATTTACTATTAGAATTTTCAGTCTCAACCGAGGCTATAGACGATAAGGAATCCCCATAACGGTTTTTTAACCTTTGCCGAGTTACGATGGAAGAGAGAAGCTGATACCACCGAGAAATAGACTGCATCTCATTTCTTTTCTTTTCCATAGCGAGTCTTTTTTCCTCTTCCTCTCCATATGCCTAAAGAACAAGTGGCCAACAAATTTGGTCAACATCTCCAGGTGAAATGAGCTGGAAATTGATTGAAAAAAAACATTCGGCAAATCACAAACTTTGATGGACAAAAAACAATTCATCCAGAGGTGACAAAATATAGCACGTTGCCACAGGCACAAAATATAAAAAGGGTAAACAGGCTACCTAAATAAGATTTTACCTAAGGAAGATTCATATTATAAACTTAGAAGGGCATATTATAAAGTAGGAAAAATATTTATTTGGTAAACCTTATGGGAAGATTGAATTTGAGGTATGATTCTGGAACTTTGTAAAATGAAAAAATAAAAAATAAAAATCGAAATAATAGATAAAAAATTCAAAATTTATCAAGGACCACAGTCCACTCAGAAGTTGCAAAGCAGTTTACCTCCAATATTGCATCCTTGAACTCTGCACACACTACTATACCATCAAAGGCAGGATATGATTGACCATTTTTTAATTCGAAACCAACCATGGCAGGTGCATAATCAATTTCCAGCCTCTTGGCAACAGAAAACACCCTCGGCAACCTCAAGTGCACAGTCCCTGGCGGAAGGCATTTCTCAGACCAAACTTCCACATTACCATGATCATTCTGTAAATCAAATATAGAATTTGTCAGTACTAATAAAGCTCTATTAAGAACTGAAGAACAACCAAACTGATCATTCTGCATTCTCAAGCTGCTGTCAAAATAAGGCACCGTGAAAAGTAATAAAGGAGGTAGGGAAGGGGGGAGAGAGAGAGAGAGAGAGAGAGAGAAGCAAAGTACTGACAACCACTTCTAGAGCAGAAAAAAATGAAAAAAAACAAAACAAGAAAATGATAGTTTATTTATAAACCATCTGCTCCTAGTATTAATGAACATCCATGGAAAACTAAAAGCGATTTACCTTAGGCACTATTCCATCAACAGCATGAGGCAGTTGCAACGGTTCGAGTTGCCACTTGCCATAAAGTTCAATGGTTCCTTTTGAACTACCCCCAACATAATCTTCAGCTTCATTAGCCTGTACTTTCTGAAGCTTTACAGGACGTTTCACCTCCTGAAGAAACATAATGGGAGGACAGGGAAAAAATTGTATGTAAACAACAATGAAGAACAATAAAGCCAATAGAGTGAGTGCATCAAGTAACCACATACTATAAACCAAATCTAACCTTCACAGGATGCTCACTGGTTTTAACTTGCAGTCCCTCCCGCAGCCATCTTTCTCTTGTCTTTAATGTTTGCACACATGTCCTAGAGTAAACTGGATGACCAGAACAATAACCCAGAATGGGCCCCTTCGGATGAAGTACCTGATACTTGGTAAGCCATTTCTCAATAGCATATAGTTGATGGTTTTTATAGGCCTGCAAATGGAAGTTCAAAATTTCCACAATGAAAAGTTGCAGCTGTGAAACTGAAGTGTGGTGTAATACAACAAACTCAATCGATCATACCTGCTGATTAGTTGGAAGAGGTTCAGTTAATGCCCTAGTTTCCAACTCCATATCCTCAAGAGAGTTCCTACTAGCAATCACAGAACTCCACAAAGGAGATTCTACATCAAGCCTTTTTCCAGTTTCTTTGGAGATTTCTAGGCTAGAATTCCCAGTGAAGTTGACATTATTTGGAAGATAATCCATGTCCACACTGCCTGAGATGTTTAAGGATTTTACTTTTTCATGTTCAAATGAGGAATTAATCTGTTCTTTCTGCAAATGGACCATGCCTCCAGTTGCTTTCACCTCTAAATCTCTCAATGGTGCCAATACCGCATCCCACCAAATTGAATTAACTCGCTGAGATGCTATCTGATACCACTTCTGATTGTACCTGTGATATGACCATGTTGATACCAACTGAGGGTGATCAAAAAGAAGTAGTAGTACAACAAACTCTAAAACACAATTTGAACTTATCAGGCCTTATGAACCCTGGGAGAAAAAAAAAAATTTGTTGTAAACTATTCTTTTCAGAACTTCACAAATTAAGTGTTGAAACACCACCAACATCGCATCCAACACTAGAAATACAAGTACAGCAGTATGAAATGATACAGAAACTTCAGTCACATACTTCGGATAAATAAAAACGACAAAAAACAAAACACTAGTATTAAATGATACAGAACTTCAGCCACATATCGAAACACCAATTATCACAACTGGTGGGTATTTGCAATGATATACACCATTCAATAATTTTTAAATGTACATAACCATTCTTATTTGCAGTGTCATCCAAATGTAGCTATCAACTCTCTTAACTGACAAATCTAAACAATTAAGAAGATGGCAGTCTTTACTGATTTTATTTATTTTTTTATGTGTGAGAGCTACCTAAAGAGAGGTGCGTAAGCGAGAGGATGTGAATAAGTTTTTCTATATCACCCTAAAAGTGTGAACAACAATTGATTGGATTTCGAGTCTAGAATCGACTGAGTATCAAACTTTCACATTCCAAACAGTCCAGATTATGTGCACAACAACAGGAACACAAAGGGCACAGGTTAAATCACAGAGCATGCATAATTACAGAATAATAAGCACTGCCAAACAAGCTTTAGAACTTGATAATAACACAAATTAATCATACATAAAAATAAAAAAATAAAAAAATAAAAAGCAATACAGCCATATTAGGTGGTTCAATCTGTTGCTTACATCCGCCCCCAGTTTCCTAGGGCTGCATAAATCCATTAATTTGAATTGGGATAATGGTTAACCAACCACAAAGGCACAGAAGTTTCAACCAAATGTCCTAGGACTTCACACCAAGAATACATAGCACAATCAACCACAACATGAGGAGCAATCCTTAACGCTTCAGTGGTGATGTTTTGGATTTAAATGAGTAAGGAAGCTCTTACTGTTCTATCTTTTGCTCTGTGGAAACAACTCAACCAAGAGAAGGGAAGAGTTCAATCTCTCTCAAATCTAGCAGGAATGAAGTGAAGCAATGAGAAGAACAACTGAATCGTTTAATAAGAGCTCAGGGTCCAACAAAGGAAGACAAGTGTCTGTTAGTGGGTCATGTTCGTGTTGTATTATTTTGTATTCGTGTCAAATATTAATCAACCCTAACTCAAGACGTTTAAGTAATCTTGTTGAATGACTCAACACTAACCCAAAACGTTTAGAATGGTGTCATGTTCAGATTGAGCCCCATATAATGTGAAGTAAAAACTTAAAACTAATTTCCTCTTATTTTCAAGCCAAAATTACCACTAATGCATCATTTATAAATAAAAATCCACCTAATCATGATACTAACAAAACCATTAAAATAAAAACACAAATAACCCTATATCAGGAAATATAATACTAGTTAAACGTATCTATCGTGTCATACTTTTGTTACTCATGTTTAACACTAACCCAACCCATTTATTATGCGTGTTAGTATGTTCATATCATATTTTTGTTCATTTCAAGCAATAATCAAACCAAACCACCTAACTTTGCATTGGCTTCGAGTCGTGTTATTATGTCGTGTCAAAAATTGCCACCCCTAGCACTGCTACTTGATATTCATTTTAACAAAGGCACAGTGATGTAGAATGGGTTGGGCAGCAAAGTTAGATAAAGTAGAGGAAAATAAATAACTAGAAATGGAAATAAAAGATAATTGGAATCACTCCAGAGGCTTCACACCCAATCTTGGCTTCACACCAAAGGTTGGTTTCACACCAAAAGCTCTCCCATCTCAGGAAATCTAATTAAGAAAAACTTTATTACTCCATATCATATATCCTCCAAGAGTTACAAAGAGGTCTTATATAGACTTAAAACCCGAAGGAAACAAGGAAAGCAAACCTCGTCTAAGATAGATAAAAATCCTAATCTAACTAGGAAAAATAAAGTCAACTTAATCTAACTAGGAAAAATAAAGTCAACCCTAATAAAAATAGGAAATTAAACCAAATCCTCCTTAAAAGGGAAAACTTAAAAAAACAACACATGAAACAAACAACCAGGAAAAACTAATCCAACCACAAAGATAAAGTTGAATTAGATGATCTTTTCTTCCCTCTTCTTCGTTGGTAAACCTTAAATTAAATGGTTTGTTAATGATGTTCGCATCACACAGTCCATCCCACAAAGATTCTCTCAACTTCACAGACCAAGATTTGACTGGGGTTAAGAGTTAAACATGTTTTGGAGTCCACAGCACATACAATGATCAATGGCTGCCCTACAGACAAGGTTCAGTCAAGTGATGGACTAAGGCAGTCGAGCAGGACTACAGACGTGGCAGTGTTGAAAAGTTAACTCTCAACTTTTCATCCCAACTCTAGTCAAGGCCAAAGAAGTCATTCCCAATTATAAATCAGGTGTCCTAAAATAAGATTCACGCATAGTCAACACTACCCACATGAGCATAAGAAAGTCTTTAAATCAACGAACAGCTCTTCAAACCTTGGGAAAATCCAATCCTGAAGCTTCTTGATGTAACTGTGAGGAATTTGCCGATCTAAAATTCACACTAAGAACAATCTTTACTAACCTAAAATGGTTTAAATTAATAATACAATGACCAATCAATGAGCTAAGGATCAGATAACCCATAAATTGATGAATGTTGCCTCCTCATCAGACTCCTGTATAAGAAAGTTGTGTTTGTGTGTGATAACATGTATGGAAAGAGGAACAGAAAGAAAGAAAGAGAGATACAGAGCATGATAGAACATGAAAACCTTTGAAGTGGACTTTCTGATAGTAACTGCATGACATAATTCTAAAAATGCTGAAAATAGGTAAATCAAAGACATGAAAATAACCTGCGAGTCACATCTTTAGCCCCATTCCCAGCAAAAGCAACTACATATCTCAATGGTGTTTTGCATGCAGCAGCTACAGCTTCAACCTTCTGCTCTCCATCAATAATCGAGTTGATAGCATCAATATGCACCCACTTACCTGTCAAGTTTTCCCCGTTGCAGTATACTTCTGCCCAATACAAAGGAGATCCAACTTTTCTTGACCCAACTGCCGTAGAGATACTCTGGGAGGAGATTGACGATTCTTCGCAAACAATTCTTTTCATTCGTTTTGGATAAGAGAAATTTGAAAAATTACTATTCAAGTCTTTCAAATCTGAACCTATTTTTCTATCCACAGTCGAAACTTCGGTGGCAGAAAGAGCCATTTCCAACTGCATTTCAAACTCAAGATCTCCTATTCTCTTTGATCCCTGTGATTTTTTGGTAATGCACGCTTCAGTGACATCATTCTGTGCCTCACAAGATAATGTATTTGACACTCTATCATTCAGCTCATAATTAATGCAAGCACCTTTGGACTCAGGGTTGTTAAAATTACTATTGCATGAACCCATCTGAGAAGTTTCACACACATTTTCTCTCTCATTGCATGAAAGTGACTTAACAGGAGACACGGAGACCTCCTTTTGTCTGGCCACCATTGGAGTTGAAGTACTGAATATTCCTTTACTCGATCTGCTTGGATCTTCACTAGAATATTCAGTCTTGTCAACATCTGGTTTTATGGAGGCAACATTCAAAATGGACACAAACCTGAAAGCAAATGTATGCCAAGAAACCAACAGAATTCACCAAGAGTGAATTTATTATATCTATATTAATACAACAGAAGAAAGCCAATCAAAAAACCCAAGGAAAAACCAATCAATTGATTAGATCAAGTGAAAATCAAGTAATTCACAAATAAAGAGATCTGCCAAAAATGGAATACTTAGACATTGAACATCCAGCATGAACAAAACATTAATTAAAATCTAAAGATTCACAACAAGAATAACCTAAACCTGAGCAATGAGTATAAAAATTGATCCAATGAGTATGTCAAAAGTTATAAAGAGTCGATGTATGAGGTCCTACAAAGACTCAATCTTTTAAAGCTTTCTAAGAGTTAACAAGTGTTTTAGGCTTTTAGAATTTCTTTGAGTATTCGAAGGTTCAATTTGAAGCTTACAAATAAGGATCATCACATTGCTCCAATCACTTAAGAGTTTTCTTCTAAAAGAAAACAACACATTAATTAAAATCTAAAGGTCATAACAACAAGGATAACCAAAACCACAGAAATGAGTATCAACATTAATCCAAGAGCTTATGTCAAAAGTTTTAAAGTCAATATATTGGGTCCTAGCACAACTCAATCTTTTTAAGCTTTCTGAGAATTAACAAGTCTTTAGCATTTCATTGAGTATTTGAAGCTTACAAATAAGACTATCAATTGTAAGGCAAATCAAATTGTGAGGAAACAATCTCTCTCTCTCTCTCTCTCTCTCTCTCTCTCTCTCTCTCTCACTCTCCCTCTCAAGTCAGAAGCATTCTGAATAAGAAATCTACATACTCATATCAGGCACTTTTAAAAATTTATTAAGCCCTAAAGGAAGTAACCTTTTTTTTTGGGTCAAAAACCATCAAAAATAACTACCACCCAACTTTTTATTTATTCACATCAAAATGAACACTGGAAATGGAAGAACTTATCTGTCTTCATTTCACCAAAATTAGAAATAATACTTCACTCATCTTCTATGCAACAAATCACATATGATAGGTACAAGGATATTGTGCATCACTAAAGTTATGGGCTTCTTGAAATGTAAGTGATACTGACTTGTCATTCTTAAAGAAGGTCATTCTCATTTCAGCAAACAACAGAACAGTTGGCAATTTCTTAGAAATCTTAGCGGATCTTTTGTAGTCCAATTTTAAGTGAGGAAAAACTGGAGAAGCATGCATCATGCATAATTTATTCAATAGGAATAAATTTTTCTTTGTTTTCCTCCAAAAAAGCACAACATTAGAAAGACAAAAACCTACTATGAACACTTCAAATTCAGACAGAATATAATTATATTCACAAGCACTGACTATCCACAACGATCATACATTATTATCAGTTTTGCTATAATAAATATCATACCGGGTTGTCAGATTCAAAGCTCTAAACAGTGCCACAGACAATGCAGCAATCTGCAACCAAAATGACATTCTCAGAGTTTTAATTAATTTACGGAAACAATGTAACCATTAAATTAATAAAAGTTAAGCAAAAATATAGAGCAACTTTTTTATCATACACTCCAGTAATTCATAAGTACCAGTTTACATGAAACACTAGTGACTAGGTCTATATGAGATAATTGAATCTAGGGGAATTCACTCGATGAAAAATTCTTTAGTAAAATGAGATTAGAAAATAACTGACCTCTTCTTGAGTCCCTTCATGAGTTTCAAGGGCAAAGGCCAGAGCCGAATGAAAAGATCTCCTCACACTCGTACTTCTAACATGGAAGTTATTTTGAAACTGAATATTTTATAGAAAGCGTCAAACGAGATAAAGCAAGTATATGCCATTAATCTACAACCAAAGCTAGCATGTATAATGTAAGAATAAAAAGTATAATCAAAACCATACCCAAAAGACTATGGGATGCAAATCATTTGCAGTAAGTTTTGAAACCTTTGACTTATTCAGCAAGGGCATTGGAAGAAGAGAAAGTAAAGCAGCCTGCCACAGTAATCAAATTTCCTCAGGAAGAAGTGGCATAGTTTCTTTTTTTGTGCCACAAAAATTATTTAAAAAAATTACTCCCTTCACTTTCTTCAAGCAGAAAGAGAAAAAGAAGTACCTCATTTTCCCCAAACGCGTAAAATTTGAAGAAAACAAGTATTTTCAAGTTCTAGAAAGCAATACCTTGATGAGTTAAGCAATAACTATGTTAGCATCTAAATTGTTAGGATATAATTAGCTTTAATTTGCAGTAATTAGCTTTATAATAATTGACTAGGTTATTCTTTCCTTTCTTGCTTTCCTAGCCTAATTAGGAACTCTTGTAAATCTATAATAAATACCTCTATATGAGAAGAATAAATTAATTCTGTTCTCTAAATCTACAAACTACAAAATTATTGCCCTTCAGTAACACTAACACACTCAAAAATTCTCACAAGAAAATGAGCTGACAACATACAAATTTAGAAAGCTTTGAAGAATAGAAGACCACAAAAAGGTCCCCACCTTGCATTTAATGTTATGGTAAAATGACAAATAAGAATGCTTGTAACAATGGGCTTTGAGATGCTTGGTTTATCGTGTTGACAATGACAACAATTATCCTAATTTACAAGAAACAAACTGCAGAAGATCATCAACACAAGCTATTTAATTTTAGTGGTGCATATATCTTCTTTTTTTTCATAAATTTAACATGTAAGTATCATCATGCAAACTTATCATGACCATTTCAAATTTCAATCATAACAATTTACCAGAAACAACCTGAATAAGAACATCATCACAAGCTCTATCAATCAATCTTCCCCGTGCAAGCATACAGAGTAAATGAACCTTATGAACAAGCTCAGCCAGTTCCTGCAGGAAAACCAGAGAACTTCAAAACCATTAAGCATGACAAAAAGTGTTATCATGAGATGAATACCATGTCAGAAGCTAACTGAATATCCTTAATTCACCTTATCTCCAGCAGAAGCCCGACGAATAGGTTTCCTTCTTCTAGAATCTGGTGTCTCATTTAATTCAATAGTCACTTCATGACTGCCTGCAGAATTTAAAATGGGAACTGGGCCATCCTCCCAATCTGAGTCATCCAGTTCTTCCCTATTATCCATAGAAGTGAACTGAAAGCTTTCCCCGCCAACTTTCTCTTCCCTAGAGACCTTTCCCGTTGCATCTCCACTACAACCCTCAGTCTCCAAAGTATCCCATCCAACTCTTGAATCTTTTTTATCACTTTTTGGCCCACTCTAAACAATATAGAGACGAACCTTACAAATTACAATGTATTTAGTTGATTTTCAAAAATATAAATATGCGAACCAAAAATAAATGGGACAAACCATTCTAATTGAATCACATGGATGCAGACTATTCCCCAATTTCTTTGTACCAGTTTTATTGGCACATCTCAGAAATTTGCCCACAGCCTCCTGTGATCTGTCAGCAAGAGTTCCTGAAAGCACAATTAAGGGTTCACTACAAACCAATGACAAATTTTTATTCATGGCAAGCAGCTTACAGTTTAACCAACGATATTATGCGACAGAACTGACCATTGCCGGTATATGACTCTGACTGGCTTCCGCTATTTGCATCACGTAGAGCTTTCAATGTGTTGTCCTCACCTGTGCAAATGATATACAAGCGTCACACACATACACGCCAAAAAAAAAAAAAACAATAAATCNAAAAAAAAAAAAAAAAAAAAAAAAAAAAAAAAAAAAAAAAAAAAAAAAAAAAAAAAACAATAAATCAAGCACATAAGGATGAATGAAGTGCATAAGTTTAAATGTATATGAATGCATACGCAGGTCTGCTTCCTCAAAACCAGTTACAAAGAAATGAATTGGCCAATTCCAATATCACTAATATTTAATTACATATCACTAAAAAAAATCATTTTCTCTTCGTTTCCCATAACTTCTCAGCGACCAAACAAACAGGGCATTTATTCAAAAACAGAAAAACCTTCTCGGGCACTACAAAGCGAAATCAAGCAACCCAGAAGTTTTTTATTGCTAAATTAATTCTTATGCGAAATCAATTACACTCAAACGTATCCTAATACAAGTATTCAAACCACTGCTCGCTGGTTAACTAAAATAAATCTTTTAATTAAAAAAAAAAACAAAAAGGTTTACTACTTCAAGTTTCCATATCACAAATAAAACTCACTTATCCCCCATTCAAGTAACTACTAAACTTGGGTCTCTTCGACTTTTTTAACCAGGTCCAGCGTTACGATTGAAGTTCGTTGTTCTTTTTCTTTATGTTCTTGGAAACCAAACAGAGCCATGAAGAAAAGAAGAGAAAAGAAAATGACTTTGTAGGAGCGTAGAGAGCAACGAACCTACCTGATGATGAGTGTTTAGGACGCTTTGTCTCTTTTTTGCTTCGCATTTTTTACAGGACCAATTCAGGGAGAGAGAGAGAGATGATCGCGCCTAAAATTTGTTGGGGTCTAATTGGGTTTTAAGGTCAGGAGTGCTTCTAGTTATTTTTGCAGTTAACTGGGGCCGAAGAGTAATTATTTTTTTTTTTGCACAGATACCACTCATATTGTAGGAGGTGTGCACAAATACCACCCAACAAGAATTGTATACTAAATGCAATCCAAAATTTGGTTGGTGTGCTAATGTTGCACCTCCTTTTGACCCCTTTTTTTTTTTTTTTTG
>QANT01003047.1:0-10668 GCA_003254885.1 Purshia tridentata | reverse complement strand
TTTTTTTTTTTTGGCCATGAGCTCCTTTTGATTTTGAAATTTGAATAAGAACAAAAATTATTTGGTTACCAAAATTAAAAAAGTATTTTACATTATTTTTCTTTTAACATATAAATCAAAAAGTAAGTAATTATAAACCTCATTTTTGGACTCTCACTACTTTTAAGATCCGAATACTTTTTTTTATTTTTCAGGAGGCCCATTTATACGAATTCAGTCCAAAACTCTGTTTCCTATGCGCACTCTATCTTTGCACTCATCTCTCACACTCTCCATCCTCTCCTCTCTGCACTCATCTCTCTCACTCTCCATCTCTCTCCTCTCTGTCTCATAGATCGATGAGCTCGGCTTGTACAACATCTTCCTCCCCCAACCTCGCCGAGATCGCCGCNTCGATGAGCTCGGCTTGTACAACATCTTCCTCCCCCACCCTTGCAAAGATCGCCGCCTTCGCCATGGAGCATAGCCTAGCAGCTTTTCTGCTGGACCGGATTGATGAGTTTCGAGATCCAACCTCCATTGAATCTAGGTATAGACCGAGGTCATTCTTGATGAACCAAGAGAGAGGTAGAAGAGAAGGATAACTAGAACAACAAGGACTTCTTCAATCTCGAAGTTGGCTAATTTGGGTATTAAGGTTTCTTAATTTTTTATGTATTCATATCAATTTTATCTTTCATTTCTGTTATTTTCTTTGTGCAAATATGAAGTTCAATTTGATGGATTAGATGAACTATGGCAGTTATTTTCATTTCAGGGCTTCAGTGGATTGACAGCTTTTGTTTTTTTTTTTTTCCCTCTTTGGCGTTGATATTTTATTATTTCATATTTTATGTTACTAGGATAAAACTCACCGAAAGGTTAGGAACATTGGAAATTTATGTTCACTATTTTATGCTTTTCCAGATCAAAGATGGTGGACTTTTATTGTTTTCCTGGTTACTCAAGCTCCATTAGATCTGAGGTCTTTTGGTTTTATCTATATTTGCTATTGCCTAATCAAAGGATGTTATATTTGATTGTCTTACGTACTTCAATATTCATTTCGTTCTTGTGATGATAAAGTTGCTGCTGGACTTTAGTGAGAAAGCGCCATATATTGGAGGAAGAAACAAAGTTACAAAGCCCATTTGTTAATGGTAGCATTTGCCAGTGAGCTCCTCCTACATTTCGAGACATGGTTGAGCTTTTGTAGAGCAATGGTTCTGTTTTTAAGTTGCTAACTTTTTGTTTGTTCTTGTGTTTGGTTTTTAAGGTTCCAATAGTTGAGGGTAGAATTAGGCATTACAAATGGGAAGGGAAGTATGAGTACAAGTCCCCTGACTGTTTCAAGAAATTGGTTATAACCATTAATGGCAAAACTCCAGGACCCACCATTTTTGCTTAGCAGGGAGACACAGTCATAGTTGAGCTCAAGAACAACTTGTTGACAAAGAATGTAGCCATTCATAGGCACAGAATTGAACAAGTACAATAATATATAATCTTATTCCTATTAGCCAATATTTGATCAGCCAGCAGTAGCTAGTATACATATTTTATAGCATCATATTTGGGTTTATGATGCTCTTGTTGTTGATGTTAAAAGCTTGGATCTTAAACTTTAATCAACAATAATTCAATCAATCTTACCTTAATAGAATAACTAGAATTGGGTTTGAATTCTTCCTTGAAATTCTCGTTCGCTCCAATGTGAATGGAGGAGTTTACCTGAAATTACACTCCAATGCCTCAATGAGCAAGTGTCTAACTTGATTGCTATAGTAAATTCTTGGTTTGATTGCCTTACCTTTTGGTCATACTATTCTCTCTTTTTATAGCATGCTTAGGGAAGATAAAATACCTCTCCCATGTTGTCACGTCCCAACCTTCCCATGCTGTACGTGCACTAAATTTGGGGTAGGTAATTTTTTTTTGGTTACTGGTGGATTTCCCACATTCCAACCACATTCCTAGTCTTAGCCTTTGTTTTTTGTTTGGCCCATTAGGTACATCATGTTACTTTGGGCATTTCTTACATTACTCAAAAGAGTTTAGGTTTTATCTTGAATTTGGGCCTGTTATTTTGGAACCCACAATGCCCCATTTCCCTCCTCCCTCTTCTACGTGTCTCGTTTGGGTTGGTGAGAGGGGGAAACGACGGTTTTCACATTATGGCGCCTTTTAGTTTTTCAGGCACTCCGCTTGAGTTTTCCTTTCAAGTTTCAAATTTGTTTGTTCACTTCTAGCCAATCAGACTTGCGTTCATTATCCATATCTCAACCTCCTTTTTCATCGCTTCTGGGTTTTTCGTTCTGAGCTTTGAAGTTACCAATTCATTTCCTCTCATTTCTCCTTGTGGGTTTTCAAGTTCTTACCCTCGATCGTTGCTTGTCGTTCTCATTGCTCAAGTATCTTTATTTCTCACTACAAATTTTCTTGCAATGGGTAATCTCACAAGGCTTGTACACTTTTGGGAACCGACCTCTGAGCAAATTAAGAACTTAGCTAGAGAAAGTGACCTTCCGATGGGTGTCAAAATCGAACATCTCCCATATAACTGCAATGTGGTTATTGGAGAGGGAATTCTGTAGGGATCTCTGGTTGTTTTTGTGGATTCGCTCCAGTATGTTTGATTCTCATTGCATCCACTTTTTCATGTTATTTTCAACAAAATGGGTGTTCATCCCTTTCAGATGAACCCCAGCTACTTTTAACTCATCTTTGCTCTTCTAGGATTTGGTCTTTCTGCGAGGGCGGCTTTAGGGTTTGTGGATTTCTTCTTTAGTTATAAGTGGAGTAAAGTCAATGAGTTGGATGGCTCCTGTACCTATTATTTTACTCCTAGACCCGAGGCTCCCAGGTTGTTTCATGATCGACCCACCTTTCACTGTGGCTGGAAAACCAGGCCAGTAATGGTGATTGGTGCGTGGGCTGCTCCCGAGTTGGCGAATGTTCCTCTCCTTACTCGGTTTTCTCATAACCCTGGTATCCCTCAGTTTGATGACTATAAAAATTTGGCAATTGATGTGGTCTGCCAATGTCTGCTCATTTCTTATGTCTTGCCTTTCTTTTTTCCAGAAAAATCTTGCTACACTGAGGCCAGACTCGTCCACAATCTGCTTCTTGCAATCCGGGCTCACTTTGAACTAAATAATCCTAAGCACGAAGTGGATTGGTTCTCTACCTTTAACCTGCCTCTTAGAATTAGCAATGACTGCCAATCAATTATTTATGCCCCTTATTCCGAAGCCAACAAATCGGGTTTCAAAAGATTCACCCCCTGTGACTTCATTGGTGGCTTGATCGCAAGGTCGATGGATTTGGAGTTGACTGTGGAATAAAGGAAGAGGATTGAAGAGTTGAAGGCTCGGTTCGTGGCTCAACCGAAGGTTCTATCCATCAATTCTGAAAACACAACTTCTGACGCTGAGGAAGTAGTTATGCAACGAAGGAAACTTTAACTTGCTTCGGATCTGATCCTCGAGAAGAAGAGGAAAAAGGCTGAAACCAAGGCTTCATCGAAGCAAAAGGCCCCGAGAATCAAGTCGGAGTTGTTCGGCTAATCGAGATGTAAGGGTCGAGGCTCCAAAGGAAGTTAGTCATACAACGGCTCCTCTTCCTCAATCTCCTCCTGCTGCTTCGATTTCCGGAGTTTCTCTTTCCGACTCTGTGCCTCTCAAATTTGTCCCTAATTTGAAGAAGCCGGACGGATCTCACGTCTTGGTGAGTGATTCAGGAACTCACGATGAAGGCTCTTCGATAGCGATTATGAAGGGATGTGTGCTTCCCCGAGATGCTGCTAGTGTGGCTCAAATGTCTGATTTGATGCTCATTTCTGCTTCTTACGTCGCTAACTACACTGTGAGTTCTAAACAAAAAGACCCCTCGTTTGCTCTTTCTTATACTTCAGTACTCCTAATCCTGATTTCTGTTGTCTACTGGCAGATCAATATGCTGAATGTGAACATGACCAGCCGCCTACTTGCAATGAGGCATGAGGTTCGGTCGGAAAGAGAGAAGAGAGAGGCGACCGTCAAGAAATTTGCTAAGATCTTAGCCGAATAAGGAAATTTTTGAAGCCAATGCGGGTAGGTGCCGAGTTGAAGAAGACAGGGATCTCCATGTTCAAAACTTCGAGAATGCTCAGAAGGAGCTAGAAGGGCAGAGAGCTTGAACGATCGAGTTGGATAAGGAGCTTGAAGCTAAAAAAAGCTGAACGTCAGGCAGAGTTTGATGACTGCCAGTCGTTGATAAAGATCGATCGAGCTTGCTTCTTTCGACTTGGTTGGGTGCAAAGGGCAGATCCAGATGAACATCGTCTTTATGCCGGTCCGGAGGTAGTGGATGAGCAGCAATGTCTCTCCGAACCCTATGAATACTTCCTGGGGATGCTGTCGGGTAATCCTACTCTTGCTTCTAGTCCTTCTTTGAGCGAGGCAGATGTTGTGGCTGAGGTGAATGTTCCCGTTCAGCCAACGCCTTCGGATTCAAACATTGAGAAAGTTGAAGCTTCGACTATCAAGCCATCTACTTAGGCTGATCTTTTCTTTTTTTTTTTCTGGCTTAGTGTTAATATTTACTCACGTTTTGTATTTTGCTTCTTGGATATTTGTTTAAATTAAAACTTTATTTAAGTTTATCGTTTCATCCGTATTTCAATTATCTTATCCTTATCTTCTACTTGCCATATCTGATTTGTGAGTTTGAAATTTTAGATGTAATTAACAAACATTATCCTCGAATTTTTGAGCGTTTCTCTTTATAAATACCTAGTCTTTAAGTCTTTGGTTTGAGTCCTTCGAGATTGTGCTTCCTATATTGATTCTTGAGCACCCCTCATTCCCAAGCGATTATGGGACGCAAAGTCAGGCTCCATCTCAAGTTGTGCTCTGACACAAAAAGAAGTTCCACCACTACTCCTGGGATTTCTATTCCTATCTCCATGGATTCCCCAGGTTCATCTGTTTCCAAGGTTGCTGACTCGATTGCTAAGTCGCGAACCAAATCTGGTAAGGTGGAAATGCGGCGTGAGCAGGGGAGATATGGTCCTTCGTCGCCTGTGCGTAAATTTGAGGGTCGAAATGTGTCTGGCTCGTTTCGTTCGCCCTCCCCGATCAATCGTCATCGTGTTCGAGAGCCCTTTGAGGAGAAGCTCGAGTGTGGATCACCCCTTAGTTAGTCTTGAATGGCACAGCGTGAATTGTCGGTTGTTCCTCAAGAAGTCAACCGTTTGAATGTGCTTTTGCATGAAGCTCACCGCGTCACTGTAGTAGCTCATTCTTCAGGTTTCAAAAATGGTTTTACTCAAGGAGGTGATTTTTTCAAATCCAGGGCCTGAAACATCTTTCTAGGTTTGGATTGGGATGGTTTGGATGAGTAGGTTATGATCCACTAGTAGGCCTAAGGTTCGATTGGTTTATCGAAGAGAGGTTTGATTAATTTATCGAAGGGGTTTTTTTTAGGGATTTTTGTTATATTGTTTTTTTTAAATAACTTTGGGTAGCTAGTGCTTCCTTTTTGTATTTTCCCTTTCGAAAGAAATTCAAATAAAAGAAACAAGTGTTTGGTTTTTCAAAGTTTCCAAGTTTTGGTACCTTCAGTTGAAGGTTTCGATTTGAAACTTTTTGGATCATTAAAATTCCAAAGCCTTGAGCCTTTGGTCTAGTTTGTTACTGGCGGCTTTGTGCCTTTGTTCAGAGGCAACAATGTTGAAATTTTTGCAGATCGAAATTTTGAAGCCTTGGGTCTTAGGTCCAGTTCGTTACTGGAGTCTTTGTGCCTTTGTTCGGAGGTTTCAATACGATCAATTTTTCGGATTGAAAGCCTTAAGCCTTAGGTCCAGTTCGTTACTGGAGGCTTTGTGCCTTCATTCGAAGGTTTCGATGTGATCAATTTTTCGGATAGAAATTTCGAAGCCTTAAGCCTTAGGTCCAGTTCGTTACTGGAGGCTTTGTGCCTTCATTCGAAGGTTTCGATCCGATCAACTTTCTGGATTGAAATTCCGAAGCCTTGAGCCTTAGGTTCAGTTTGTTACTAGAGGCTTTGTGCCTTCGTTTGAGGGTTTCGATGCGATTAATTTTCCAAATCGATATTTCGAAGCCTTGAGCCTTAGATCTAGTTTGTTACTAAAGGCTTTGTGCCTTCACTCGAAGGTATTGATGTTTATCAGGTTTTTCCATGCCACTTGGATATAAAATTATAAAATTTCAAATTCTTTTCTTTTAAAAAGTTCAACCTAGATTTTCTTGAACTGAAAATTTGTTCTAACATTTCAAGGCCATGCTCCCTACTGCCAAAGGAAGAAGTGTGCATGTAAAAATTAGATAATAAATTTAAACATAATATTTTCTTAAATGAATACAGTTCCAGGGTCTCGACAAGTCCTTTCTGGTGTAAAGTTCTCGAAGTCGATATGTGCCTTTACTGAAGATTGCAATGACTTCGTAAGGGCCTTCCTAAATTTTTCAAACTTCCTTGACTCTGGGAGGTCTCTTGATCTGGGCCCTTGGTCCATTATTCTTTTCAAAACCCAATCTCCCATCCTAAAGGTTTTGAACCACACCTTCTGATTGAAATAATGCGCCACCAAGTTATGATAGTTTGCCAATCGGATTGACACTGTTTTTCTCTTTTCTTCGGAGAGATCGAGTGAATGTCGAAGGTGCGCTGTATTGAGTTCTTCGTTTTCCACCTAAAAGGTCCTCATGGTTGGCAACCTGATCTCCGTGGGGATAACAGTTTCAATTCCATAAGTAAGAGAAAAAGGTGATTCTCCGATTGGTCCTCTGATTGTGGTTCGGTATTGTAATTACGCATGTATGGTATTGTAAACTGTATTAATACTATTTTACTTTAGATTATCATATTACTATTATTTTAGTATTTGCTATAGTAATTACGCATATATGGTATTGTAAACTGTAACAATCTAAGCTTTATTATTTGCATATTTTGCTAAGTTACTTTTGTTGGTGTCTTGCTTTGGTTACTAGTAGACCTTATCCTTGCTGTTGTTTGCTAATAGGTTTAAATATTAATATATACATTTTTTCAATATTCCTATTCTATTAATTTATTATTTTTTATATATTTTCTACATTATTTTGTAATTTAATACCTGTTAGTTAGTGGATATATGCATATGCTCTATTTAATCAATGTATGATGTTATTTTAATTTTTTAGGTCATTTTTTTAATTTGTGTCTTTTGTGTGTGTATATTTTTTTGTTGGTTGCGATTTTTCTGTTTCAGACATTTCTTATTTTATGTCATGAGGAAAAAAATCAGGCTATTTGAAAGAGGTTTTGTAATGACAATGGATCATGATTCACATGTTTCTAATGATATGAAAATAGATGTTAGGTCTGATTTTGATGCTGCTTCTCTCAGTAGTGGTCAAAAAAAAAAAATGGTGCCTCATAAACTCGACAGTATTAATGAGGTTGCATTAGACCAGGACAAATTTGTTTTCATGGGTTAAATTGCAATCCAAATAAAACTCGTTCTGCTAACGGAGGTCTGATTTCTTCATTCATTTAGTATTAATGAGGTTGCATTAGACTAGGACAAATTTGTTTTCATGGGTTAAATTGCAATCCAAATAAAACTTGTTCTGCTAACGGAGGTCTGATTTCTTCATTCATTTCAAATCCTACAAATAGAGCCTTTCATCAAAGGAAAAGACAGAGTATGTCTTCTTCTTTGTTGAATTTAATTTAGAACTTTTAATGTTGTTGTGTTTGTAATGATACAATATTTTTTACACATTTTCTCCTTCTAGGAATTGTTACGGAAATGCCAAACAAATACACTAAGAACATTGTTTATAAAGATGTATTACAAAATTTAGTGCCAGGTTAATATTAATAATGTACTTTGTATAAATATCTGTTCACACTTTATTTATATATATTGTACTTTTTGTATTAATTAACATTCAATTGTATTTATAGATTGTTGTTTCAATGATAAAAGTTCCAGTGCGTGATCTACTGCCATTTCAATCCAATAGGCAAATTAGAGTTCGAGTTTGTAGGTTATGGAGATCAAAGGCTTTTGCTTATGAAGTTGAATTCTTCGGTTTGCATTACATCTTGGTGGACAAATTAGTAAAATATTAAATCAATTAACTTATTTATTAACATTTATATTCTTCATTAGTATTTTACACTAAGGGCATGTAGAATAGATATAATGTATTGTCTAATTTGTTTATTTTATCACTGTTATTGAAAATTTGCTCATAAATTTCTATTTTGTTCAAACGGCATATGAAATAGACCCTAATTAAATATTACAGGCGCTAAGTATTACTAATTAAACCACATGAATATATATTAGTTTAGAAACTGACAGGGCCGTCTCCGAATTCCACCCTGGAACTCGGAATAATCCTGCGGGAATCCAATATCAAGGAAAATCCTACCGAAAATTCGGCAGAACCTCCCATAAAATTGGACTAACCCTTACTTAGAAAACCTGTGAAACACACTTCTAAACAACAGCTTCTCTACCACAACAAAAGGGGTCTCTAACCTAACAAATTCAAACCAACTGAATAAGTTTTCAACTAGATTTTCAGAACAGTACTACAAGTTTAATTAAAGAAATAAAGTTTGCAAGGCTAGCTAGTTACTACAAATTTCCAAAGTTCGCTAGACTGCCTCGACGTCTTTGGCTCGACCGCTCCACTGCTACAACCTGGGGGGAAATTTAAAGACAACCATAAAGGAAAAACTAGTGAGAAGACTTAGTGAGTGGACGAAGATAAGAAACATTTAAACTTAAATTATAATAATCCATTGACTATGGCAAACTATAAAAACAACTTGGCACCTACTACAAATTTCAAAAGTTCGCTAGACTGCCTCGACGTCTTTGGCTCGACCGCTCCACTGCTACAACTTGGGGGGGAAATTTAAAGACAACCATAAAGGAAAAACTAGTGAGAAGACTCGGTGAGTGGACGAAGATAAGAAACATTTAAACTTAAATTATAATAATCCATTTGACTATGGCAAACTATAAAAACAACTTGGCACCAAGGCCTCACGTCTTTCTTTAAAATCCCCCGGTTTTAAAATCACTTTCATAAAATCCACTGAAAACTCTATGTAAAATCTGCGTTTGAAATCCATTTTGAAAACTCTGATAAATTGATAAAACTGGTCAGGCTCCCAAAATATCAAATAAGAACTGAAATGTATATTCTCAAGAATTGTCTTTGTAAATGGTATAAAAAGAACACTCTCACCCAATCCAATATCCACCAATCCTACCATACATGCGCAAGGCCTACAACCTGCCGTACGCATGCAAGACCAATAATCCTGCCGTACGCATGCAAGGCCAATAATCCTGCCATACATGCGCAGCGTACACATGTAGAGCCAATAATCCTGCCGTACATGTGCAGAGCCGGAGTCTGTCATACACATGTAGGGCCAACAACTGCCATACGTGCACGTAGGGTCACCCCCAAAGGGCAAGGCATCCCAGCACACGGCCCAAAGCCTATTTGTGTGCCGTGATGGGTCCCAAAAACCTATACAATCTGATAATCTGGAGAGATACTGAATAGGGTGGTTTGAAACCATATTGTGTGCCGTGATGGGTCCCAAAGACCTATACAATCTGATAATCTGGAGAGATACTGAATAGGGTGGTTTGAAACCATAACTTCAGAATTTCTTTTCCCAAGATATAAAATACTTAACATTTCTCCAAAAACCACGACTAATAAATCCTTGGCACAAAAGCCCACTGAAATCCAATATATTCTCAAACTCAAGCATGAAAACATTAAAATTTCTTTAAGTCTAGCCAAAGCATAAAATCCAATATAGCAAATTCCAAACCCAACGTCTAAGTGAAACTTATTTAAGAAAATCCATAAACTAAACTTGCGAACCAAATAATATTTCTAATTTAAATAAATCACGGCTCAAATAGCTCAAAATATAACTATGAATTAAATCATTAAATTCATAAAAATAGTTTAGGAAGCGAAGTCCACTCACTGTGAAGTAGCCTAGTCTTGATCCTCCGTCAGATCGCCCTGAGTTTCGGGATCGTTGCCTAGATAAGAAAAGCCCAACAAAAGCCTTGAAGGTTGGGGGAAAGACTTGGCCGGAAATTGGAGGAAAAGCTGGCGGGTCTGTGGTGCTTTTCGCTAATTTCACACGTGCAGGCGGCTGGGTTGGTTGGAGGAGCAGCTGGGGAGGCTGGTCGGCGGCTGGAGGTGTCGTCAAAAGGGGCTGGGTGGCCGGATTGTGGGGGTGGTGTGGCGCAGGGGAGAGGAGAAAAGGAGAAATAACAGGCTGGAGGGAGGGGGCTGTGTTCTTCTGCGCGTGGGGGGAGGGAGGGAGGAAAATACGAGAGAGAGGGAGAGATTTCCAGAAAATTCTGGAAATCAAAAGCCATTTCTCCTAATTTACAAGTTTGCCCCTCCCTTTAAACCTCCGTATTTCTCAAACTGTAACTCCAAATGACGCATGCTACGTGTCTACGAACTCGTGGAGTCGAGATCTACGTCACCATGTTAAAGTCAACTATGAAATCCTAATAATTTAAAAAGTCAACTTTTGGGTCCTTTAACACGTTTTTAACTTTCTAACCATAACTCTAAACGACCCATGCCGCATGTCCACGAACTCGTGAGCTCAAGACCTTCCTAACGGACCCAA
>QANT01003046.1:0-87212 GCA_003254885.1 Purshia tridentata | reverse complement strand
AGTATACCCTTAATATAAAAGTTTGGATTTAAGATGAAATAATTAAATTATATCTTTATAAATTATGATTTTGGCATTGCTGAATAGAACTCGAACTCACGAGCATGTAAGCGAAAACGGATTGCTAATCGGAGTTACGTAGCTCAAATTACAAATATTTGAAGCATAAGGGCAAAATGGTAATTGCAGGTCAGATCAGATCTGGTCGTGGCCGAAATTTCGACAAATTTCGGCGAAATTTCAACAAATTTCGGCGAAATTTCGACAAATGTCGGCGAAATTTCGGGGAAATTTCACCGAAAAATTAATAGGTTGTTGTTAAAATTTTCATACCCCCAAAAAACGAAATTTAACACCTTGCTCATAGCTCACTTTTAATTTAATTTTTAAGTAACATCAATTTATCCACAACCACAAATTTAATTTTAAGGTAATAACAACTCACCCACAACCCAAAATTCTAATCATCTACTTTTAAATTTGTCAATAAGCATCAAATTTATTAGTTTTCTGCTCTAATATCCTTCTTTTTACGTCATATTTGCAGTACAATTTCATTTCAGTACAGTTTCAGTTCTTTATATTTACAGTACAGTTTTAGTTCTTCATAGTTGCAATACAGTTTCAGTTCTTCATATTTACAATACAGTTTCAATTCTTCATATTTACAGTAAAGTTTCAGTTCTTTATATTTACTAGACAGTTTCAGTTCTTCATATCTGCAATACAATTTCAGTTCTTTATATTTACAGTACAGTTTCAGTTCTTCATATTTGCAGTACAGTTTCAGTTCTTTATATTTACTAGATAGTTTCATTTCTTCATATTTGTAGTACAATTTCAGTTTCAATTTCACCTTTATATTATTATATTTTTTCATCTTTCATGTTTTAGTTTTAGTTTCAATTAACAAATTTAAACAGTCGCAGTTTCAGTTTCAATTTCAATTTCAATTTTTATATTAATGTAATTTTTTCAACTTTTATGTTTCAGTTTCAGTTAACAAATTTTAAAAATTTCAATTTCAGTTTCATTTTGCAATTTCAGTTTTAGTTTCAATTTCACCTTTTATATCATTATATTTATTCAACTTTCATGTTTCAATTTCAGTTAACAAATTAAAAAGTCGTAATTTCAGTTTTATTTTACAATTTCAATTCACAGTTTCAGTTTGTATTCTCAATTTGCAATTTTTGTTCACAATTTAGTTTATATTTTTAATTCATAGCTTCAATTTGCATTTTAAAGTTAAATCACTCTAAAAATAATAATAACATAAATGGTAATATCAATGATTTTAATCATAACTAGATAAGTACAATATAAATAAAAAAACATAAATAAATTTTTTCCTTGGGACCACGAGACAATGGTATTAGAGCAACAATAAATCAAATCGAATATTAAATAAGACATAGGATACATTTCACCCATCCATAGGTATAGAATGGTTTAAATTAAGTGGGGTTTAATTAATATTAATAGGTTTGGACAAATGAATAAAGAAGTAAGTACATGGGTAGTCATGGCTTAAGAGCTGGAGAGAGAGAAGTTGGAGGTTATGATGATTGATGAGTATATAAATTAATTAAGATAAAAAACTATTAAAATAATGATAATTACCTTATTGTTAAATTTCATTAATCGGTATACTAGAGACTAAAATAGGATGCAAAACATGCATCTTACAATAATTATCTCTAAATCTTATATGAAAAAGAGGAAAATAAATGTGAAATACGTTTTTTTATAGAATTAAATGAGATTATGTAAATAAGTAATTACACAAATTATAATTAATGTTCTAAAATCATGAATTTTTAATTAATAAAATAATTAATTACTTGAATTTTGCACAATCAATAAAAAAACGTGGAACATGGCAATATGGATAAAAAAAAATATAACAAATGGAAATGGTTGAAAAAATATTGACGTGGAAAATAATCAGAAGTTTGATGTTGACGTGTATATGTAGTCAATGTCCTAAAATTACATACATAAATGTCTTCAAGTTTATATTAAATCGTTAATATTTTGAAAACCCAAAAACTAGAAACCTACTATTACAATAAACTCTTTTTTATTTAAAAGAACAAAAGTAATGAAAACGTTGTCAACAAATGAAAAAAACTGAATAATCACTTTTAATTATAAAAAAATTATATCATTTATCGGTGCACTCAGTTGTTGCATAGAATAAAGTCCACAACTCCAACGTAGCTTAAAAAATTAAATTTGACACACTCTTACTGAGAATGTTGGAGATACTCTTATTAGCATCAATTATAGCTCTATTTTTTTTGTTTTTTTGTTTTTTATCCGGTCCAGCCTCTTCAATTTATACATTTGGCTTGACTCAACCTCTTCATTTTAAGTGTTTTTGAAAATTTGAAGGTAAAATTGATCTTTATTGGTTTAACTTTATTAATCGTTCATTGGTTCGACCTCATTGATCATTCATTGGTTCGAGCTCATCGATCGTTTATTAATATACCAAGTTATTTTATTAGATAAAGTGCATAATTGAAACATTAAACTTTAATAAGCTTTTATCGAATATGTTAGAGATATCGTTAACTTAACTTAACATCGCTTAAAACTCAGTTTTTTTTTGTTTTTATTGGTACGACCTCATCGATTGTTTATTAGTGCACCAAGTTACTTTATCGGATAAAGTGCACAATTGAAACGTAGCTCAATAAAATTAAACTTATCTTTATTGGTTTAACTTTATTAATCGTTCATTGATTCGACCTCATTGATCATTCATTGGTTCGACCTCATCGATCGTTATTAATATTCCAAGTTATTTTATTGGATAAAGTGCATAATTAAAACGTTAAACTTTAATAAACTTTTATCGAATATGTTAGAGATATCGTTAACTTAACTTAACATAGCTCAAAACTCAATTTTTTTTTGTTTTTATTGGTACGACCTCATCGATTGTTTATTAGTGCACCAAGTTATTTTATCGGATAAAGTGTACAATTGAAACGTAGCTCAATAAAATTAAACTTTAACATGCTTTTATTGAACATATTAGAGATCTTTAACTTAATTTAGCATCGATCAAAACTCAGTTTTTTTTGTGTTTTTACTTGTTCAGTCTTGAAATATATTTATTTTTCTTTCTAATAGCTTTTATTTTTTCATATCAAGCTCGACCATCAATTGTTTTTTAGCACAACTTAGCCTCTTCAATTTAATTGATTTTGAAAACTTAAAATTAAGTGAACTCAAAAGAAAAATGGCATAATTTAGTTTGGTTCTTTAGAATATTAATTCATCTGAAACTATTTAACTTTGGGAAAAGTCAAATTTTTTCTAGTATTGGGAAACGTCCATTGAATTCAATATTGATAAATTTGTAGAACTATACAATTCGCCCTAAAATTGAAACACAATTTGAATTGATACGGATTGAATTGGGTTTTTGATTTCCTCTTCTAAAGAAAAAACAGGTTTGAAGTATGAAAAATTGTCATGAAATAAAATTAATTGAAGGGTAAAGTTAAAATTTTTTAGGTGTATAAGGTGTTAACAAAAATTTCCATAAAATACTATATAAAAAGTATTTCTGATTTCTATAGCTTAACCAATCAAAGTAAGATTAAGTTGGATTGAAGTTTTACACATATATTGGTTAACCAATAGAAACATATGGGTTTCTTATTTTGGGATGAAATCTAACATGTCATAGACTCATAAATTCATAATCATAAAAATAATTAGTTTAAATTGGAGCATGGTTGGATTGAAATTATCTCTGTTTTTGTTTTTGCTGATCTGGTTTTTGGATTGAAATTTGAACATGAATAGTTGTACCTGGAGCAAAAAAGGAACATGAATAGTTGTACTTGCACTGTATCTATGGCAAGGCAAGACAGGATCTGACATGGTCTATAATGTAATTTAGTAAGTGGGTGCCCCTACTATCAAAAAGCAGAGCGCCCATTTACCTTTTATAATAAGGTAAAGACAATACCGTGACCACTATGCGGAGGTGACAGTAACCAAGCAAGCAATATAAGAGAGAGAGTGGGAGGGAGAGAGAGGTATATGGGTTCATAAGAAAAAATAAATGAAAATGGAAAAAACAATTATAGAGAGAGAAAGAGATAGGGACTAGAGAGAGAGGGTGGTGAAGAGGGAGGACACACTTTATTACCTTTTTTATGATGCACGCATCCATGGCAGAACAGGGAAGGGTACAGAGTACTCTCTGCTGCGAAACAAGGGTAGAAGAAGAGATTAGAAGAAACAAGAAGACCACCTTCACCAACACCAAGAACTACTAGGCCTAGAGACTAGCTGAGAGAAGATAGAAGAAGTATGGGGTTGAAATGAAGCCGTGGCAAATACCAAGATTATGAGATGGAAGGAGAGCTGAGAAGAAATTCAAAGAGCTCGGTTTGGTAGTTAATGGTGGCATACAAAAGAGAGGAACTGCTTCTTTTGTTTGTTTTCGAAATGGGTTTGTTTTTTTTGAGCTGAGAAACCATTCATTCATGGCATGCAAGGAGTTTATGGTGGTGGGAGTGAATTTGAACAAAAAGAGAGAGCTTGCGCTGTGCAAATCTAAGAACAACAACAACAACCCACTTCTTGAGCAAACCCCATTGCTATTGCTCTTCTTCTGGTTTTTCTTCGCCTGAGAAGAAATCTTAATCTTCAGCTTGGTTTGATCTTTGGAAAGGTTTGAGCTTTTTGTGTTTTTTTGTGTGTTTTTTGGGTATTTATGAGAGAGATGCCCTTTCACTTTCAGCAGGGGCAGGGGGTTTTAGAAATCACTAGTTATCCTTCAATTTGCGACGAAAACAAGTACTGGACCAAAAAGGAGGAAGAAGAGGAAGAAGAGCTTTTTAACAACTACAACAACAACAACAGCTTCGTGAGCAACGAACCCACCTCTGTTCTTCATATGAGAAGAAGCCCGAGCCCACCCACTTCGGCATCGACTCTCTCTTCGTCTTTCAACGGCGGTGGCGGAGGTGACAACACCGCCACGCGTTTGCCGGAGACGCCGCCGGTGGGACCCACCACTACCGAACACCAACGCAAAGACGAGTGGGCCTGCGAGCTCCAGTCCCTTCCGAGCGGTGGCTTAGAGGCTGTGACTACTGGATCGGGCGGCGGCGCCGAAAGATGTGGTGGGCAGCTGGGGATGGAGGATTGGGAGACCATGCTGTCTGAGACGCCGGCGTCGCCGAGCCAGGACCACTCGCTCATGCGCTGGATCGCTGGGGACGTGGACGACGCGTCGTTCGGGCTCAAACAGCTTTTGCAGAGTGGCAACATTAACAACAACAACCCTCTTGAGTTTGACGGCAATGCCGGCCTAGGAATCGTCGATCAGGGTCCAGGTTTCGACCACATCGGAGAAAGCAGCGTTTCGGGCACTAGCATTAGTCCCAATTTGGGTTTTGCTGGTTCTGGTGGGTTCACAAACAACACCAATAATTGCAGTAATGGAAGGGTTAGTAATTTTGTGCCTGTAGGCTCTTCTGGGGTACCCAATTACAAGGTTGCTGCTAATGTTGGATTGATGAACAACAACAATGGCGGCAACAATACCAATTGCAACATTCAAAACCCCATTTTCGCTAATTCGGGTTTTCTGGGTTCTTTGCCTCATGGTGTGGTTTACCACCAGCAGCAACAGTTTGATGAGAAGCCTCAGATTTTGAATCCCCAGATGTTGATGATGAACCAGCAGCAAGCTCATCAGCTCCCTCAAAATCCAAACTTTTTTCTGCCACTAGCTTATGCCCAGCAAGAACAGCACCTGCTGCAGCAGTCCCAGCCCAAGCGCCACAACTCCGGCGGCGGCAGTGGGGTAGACCCAAGCTCGCAGATCCAAAAGGTTCAGATTTCGGATCCCGGGCACGAGTTTTTGCTGCGAAAACATCATCAGCAGCAGCAGCCGCAGCATTTTGGGTTTCCTCAAGGTATGCAGTTTCTTCCTCAGCAGCATCACATTCAGCAGAAGGCAGTGATGGTGCCTAAGCAGAAGGTGGTGGTGGGACATGGCGAAGAAATGGCTCACCACCAGCAGCAGCAGCAGAACCACAACCAGCACCACCAGCAACTACAGAATGCTTTGCTCGACCAGCTCTATAAGGCCGCAGAGTTGGTAGGTTCTGGGAACTTCTCACACGCGCAAGGGATATTGGCGCGGCTCAATCACCAGCTCTCCCCTGTTGGAAAGCCCCTCCAGAGGGCTGCTTTCTATTTCAAGGAGGCTTTGCAACTCCTCCTCCTCATGAACAACCCGACCACCTCTCCACCCCCAAGAACCCCAACCCCATTTGATGTCATCTTCAAAATGGGAGCTTACAAAGTGTTCTCTGAAGTCTCCCCACTCATTCAGTTTGTCAATTTCACCTGCAACCAGGCCCTCCTTGAGGCCCTCGCCGACCATGATCACATTCACATTGTTGATTTTGATATTGGGTTTGGTGCTCATTGGGCTTCCTTTATGCAGGAGCTTCCTGTGAGAAATAGGGGTGCCCCTTCACTCAAAATCACTGCCTTTGCCTCTCCTTCTACTCATCACCCCGTAGAGCTCGGGCTTATGCGTGATAATTTAACACAATTTGCTAATGAGATTGGTATAAGTTTTGAGCTTGAAGTGGTTAACTTTGATTCCTTGGACCAAACCTCCTACTCCCTGCCCATTTTTCGAGCCACCGATAATGAGGCAGTTGCTGTGAATTTCCCCATTTGGTCTTCTTCAAATCAACCTGCTGCTTTGCCCAATCTCCTTCGCTTTGTGAAGCAGCTCTCTCCCAAAATTATGGTGTCCTTGGACAGAGGGTGTGACAGAAGTGACCTACCATTCCCACAACACATTCTGCAGGCCCTCCAGTCCTACGTAAATCTCTTAGAATCTCTGGATGCCGTTAATGTGACTTCGGATGCTGTCAACAAGATTGAGAAGTTCCTCCTTCAGCCTAAGATTGAGATCACTGTTCTGGGGCGTCTCCGAGCCCCGGACAAAATGCCCCTTTGGAAAACACTCTTTGCCTCAGCTGGTTTCACCCCCTTATCCTTCAGTAATTTCACTGAAACTCAGGCAGAATGTGTGGTGAAGAGGACTCCAGCTCGGGGATTTCATGTGGAGAAGCGTCAAGAGTCACTTGTGCTATGCTGGCAGCGTCGAGAGCTAATCTCAGCTTCAGCTTGGAGGTGCTGAGGAGTAGCATTTTGACAAGCAGGGAGGTTGGTTTTTTGCAACTCACAATTTATAGCAGAGGTTCCAGGTTACTCTACCTGATAATATGTCAATAAATATTGAACTATGTCCTTGGTACCTCTGTTATGGTTTAATCCTTGTGATTTGTCATGTTTGTGAGTCTCCTTTGCTTATTGTCTATCTAGTCTAGACAGACTCGAATTCTCAGTAGAACAAATTATCTAACAGGCAAGTCTAGAGTCTTATTTCTTTTGAACATGGTTATTGCTGCTATGTACTTTGATGATTTAATAGGGAAGCTGCATTTCCTTCTGGTTAAGATTGTGATAGTATGTTGTATACTTGACAACAATTGAACAAGAAATGGAAAAAGAACTTACCGGATTTTACATCATTCTGTGGGTTTTCTAGATAGAAGTCAATTTGCATTCTTATTTGATTTATGAATTATGACTCTTGCATGGTTCTATAGATAGAAACATAGTATTAAATATTCATACTATCCTCGATAGTTCTCCAATGTTTCTTTCATAAGTAGGAATGGAAACAAAACTTAGCAGAATTTTAGTCACTTTTTGGGTTTTATAGAAATAGAAGTTCATATGCAACGTCCAAAAAAAGAGATATAAGTTCATTTACTTGCTAATTTGATGTATGAATTCTGAATCATACGTCGTGTTGATGGCAGGAAATTTATGCTGTTTATGGAGTTCTCACTCTCCGTATACTGGCTGCAAATTGAGTCAATTAGGTAGGACATGATCAAATTGATAACTTAAACACTCCACGCTGGCATCTAGTAATATTTCTTTTTAAGTACCACTTTGTAGATATTGACACTGAAATGTAGAGTTTTTAGCGTCTCATATTGAATTAAGGATTAATGTGATTCATCAAACCCATCACTAGGTGCAAAATAACTTATAGGTTGTTGCAAGTCAAAAGCTTGCTCCTGTCACTAGCTGCACAACTTGGGAACAAATAGCCTAGTTGTTTGAGATCAAAAGCTTCCTCCTGTTACAGAGCAGAGGTGACTTAGCATGATCCTCATTCCTAAAGAATGTTGGTGATAGGTGTTTCAATATGGTCTTAGTTGTGCTTTGGTTTTCTAGGACTATGATGCAATATAGGTCTATTTTATGAATAAGCTTGAATTTGGACTGCTTCAACATTCTATTACGATTCAGTTTGGTACTAGGAAATGGGTCCTCTTACCAAAATATATGTTGGATTTGTTGTTTGGTTGAAGAGCTCGTAGATGCAGTACTAAGAGAGGAGCTTATTTTCGAGGTTGCTAGACATCCCATTATAGTTGAATCATATATTCTGCAAGCTATTCTAGGCCTATTAATTTTCCCCATCACATGCTTGTTATAGGGTCAAAGGTTAGAATCTCTCTTCCAGTTAGTGATGGAATGATATATAGTTTTTGACAGGCTTAAAATCCTTACCATTCTTGGCAGGAATGTGATAGATATGCTGTTGATTCATGAATGTGTTCAGTATTAGAATCAGACTAATTAAATACAATAGAAAACAGAGAAGACAGTTCAATAGAAATGTGTGTACGCATTTAGGAAAACTTTCTCTTATTAGACCATCTACATGGTACGTAATTATGTTGTCAAATTGTCAATATGAATTATGCTGCCAAATTGTCAATACGAATCATTAAACATATAGCTTTTTGTTGGAACGCTCGGTCCAGATTAATAATCTGATAACCTAGCATGCTAAAGATTAGATAATTTAACGGGCTTTAGATATTCACATTAAAGTTATATTTTATATTTCTGTTTATAGTCTCTTTAAGAATGATAAAGGCTATATAACATGTTTGGGTTGAATTTTGTCATACCATGTCTGATGTTAATGCTCTTTTTCCTGCATGTAATACACCAAACACGTAACGCGTCATTCTCTCCTCTCCTCTAAAAGCAACACTTTTTTTTCTCTCCTATTTTTTAAGACATATTTTAAGCTACATTACTTTCTATATTATGCTATATTATATATATCCATTATAATACACAATGCCTTGTCTTTATAGCTATTGAGTTTGCCATTTTTTGGATTATTTTTTTGGACACCTACTAATCAAGCCCACATGGCCCATGTTTAATTGAACACCCACTTGATTTCTTTATTAATTCTTAATACCTCTGGGTTTTGGAGGCATTTGTTTAATCAACATTATATGTACACATACATTCACAATAAACAAAAACTTAAAGCTAAAAAAATTCAGGAGAACATGCCCAGTATGGACAGCGACAAAGATTAATCAAACACTCTATGTATAAATATATATTTATCTTGCATACATTAATCAATTAATAGAAATAAATAAATTAATAAATGGAAAACGTCGGTTTCTTTGAAAACGAACTCCTATAAAAATACCTGCGAACAACCTCGATAGTACCTATAGATTTAATCAGAGCTTTTGGATTAATTAATGACTGGTTTTTCAGTGTATTTATTTATTATTAATTTGCCATTTGGCTTAAAGAATGAGGTGTCTGTGTCTTTGGATTTTGTAATTCTTCCAAAGTTTCCTGTTAGCATAATTTGTTTAATTGCTTGGGGGTACACATGGGTGATTAAGGTTTTATTTAATAAGGGAAGCTATAAGCTTTAATCAGACATAATAAAGATAGTACATTAAATATTATATAATATTATATAGAGCTTAGTGCCTAAGCCTACACCGCGTCCTACAACGCAGTTGCTTTCAAATGGGACAGTGTCTTGTGATTTTATGATGGAGAAAACTTATGAAAGACTTTGGTTATATTACATGAACCAAGTTGAGCACTTAACAAAAGCGCGTGAACTTAATGCGCGTGGCTTTTGCACAGTTGAGTGAGGCTGTATGCAACTATGCAATGGTATAGGTGTACACATGTCAATGTGACATTTCCATATGAAAGAGAGAGAAAGGGAGGGGGTTGAATTTTGCGTAGTAGGGTTTGGTTTAAATTTTGTTGTAGACCTGAAGAAAAATATAAAATTTTTTATAAAATTATTTCTGAATTATTTATTTCGTATAAAATTAAGTAGCTAGAGGCCCATGGCTCCAAGCCCATCAAAGGGTGTAATTTTGTACGAGTACACAAAGCAGTAGTGGACAGTAAAGCTCTGAGCCAATGACTATGATTTGGGTGGATAGGTGGTCCAGCCCAGCCAAGCAAATTGTATTGGGGTTGGCTCTTTGATCATTGACATGTATCGTCTTTCTTTGTTGGGAAGTAACCATTGGGAATTGGCATGTGTTGTGAATTGAAAGGTGATTGGTACTTTTGATTAATTTGTATACCTAATAATATATCTATGTATAGGCTATACCTAGATAGCTCTAGGCTTAGTGGCCTTGGCCTCCTCTCTCTCTCTAGCTCTAAATAACAAAAACAAGAAAGGAGATTGGAGATTGGAGATTGGAGTTGGAATGGAAGGTGAGGTTTTGGACGTTTTGGGAGGTGGATGAGATGGAGAGGATTGGTTTAGTATTAGGAGCCCTTATGGGTATTCACAATTACAAATAATACATGTTCAATTTGTGGCATGTCATCTTCCTAAGAAACTAGCTTATTTGTGATATTATGGTCTTTTACCCACTAGGAATACCTAAGCAAATTAATGTAAAAGAACATATTTCTAAATATATGACCGTAAAAATAACTCTCGAGTAGTGCTCAAATTCTTTAATTTCAGTGTTATTCAAACCTCCTTTAAGAAGTAAAACAATTGAACCTCTTTTGAGTAGTGCTCAAATCATGTCAAGTAGTAATCAAAATAAGTTTACTACTCAAAGATTATATTTATAAAACTCTAACTAATGGGTTTAATATCTTTAGTCCCAATCCTTCATTAAGAGTGCGATTCTTGCTCTCCCCTTTTTTCTAGATTGGAAAAAAACAATGTCAAGAAATTAGTGAAGGGCTCACAGAAATTAGGACAGGTGACACTATCTTGAAGTCAAATTGTAGCAGATGTTCATGTGAAGCTTGGCAATCTGAATGCAATGTTTAGAGGCCAAATTTAGTAAACTATCTTTGGGTGGTAGGTTAGTGGGCCCGGATGTGTGGACCACAAGATTGTGTTGTTTTAGGTGATGGTACAAGATATATAGCAAATCTCAATCATACATATACATACATATATATATGATTACTACTAAATTCCATAATCTAAGCCTCTGCTAACATATTATATAGTCTTGTTGTAGATGTGGACATCTGAGAGACCTCCAACCAAATATCAAATATGTCCTTTTCTGGACTCAAATATCAAATATGCCCTTATTATGGGAATTGGGATGAAAACGACTACAGATCAACTCACAGGGCCACTCTTTGTGGGACCTCGTGCACGACTTGTCACCCTCATGATCTTGCCACGTGTACGGATGATTAGAGGCTATGCAGGAGGAGACTGATTGATTCTTCTCATTCATAACTTAAAGTTGGTTCTGCAAACCTTGGAATTTATATTCCAAAGGAAAAAAGGAAATTGAGAAGCTCATTTTTGGACTGCAAAATTTAATTTATTTATTTTAGCAGAAAAGGAAAAAAGAAAACACAATGACAACTTGGCTCTGATTCTCTGAAAGACTGTTGTTGACAAGAAAATACAAAAGACTCTGAGAGCTAGATTGTTTGTTTTTATTTTTCTGAGGAAAATTTGGGAAAATAAAGAGTTGAAGGAATATGGTATAGTAATAGACGACATGCCGACATCTTTGGGAAGGCAACCAGAGAAGCAATGGTGAAAGCAAAGTATATTCTTGATTTTTGAAATAAAAAAGTTACACCACACGTTAGAGATATATATATATACACATGAGGTATACCTTAACATAAATGACCTATATCTATATATTTATATATAATAATATCATGTCCCTTTATTGAAGAATCCTTTAAATAATTTTATTTTAAGGGATCCCTCATAGAACCCATCTTATATAATATTTCAACAATCTCAATTGTTTATTTTTTAATTTTATATTTAAACATCATTATTGTAAAAAATTAAACAAATCGAAAATCAAATAAATAGGCAAACATAATATTTTTGATAAACACTTGAAATGTTAACGACCATTTAATTAACGGTCAAATAATTTCTGATTAACCTAATTTTTGACAGGTACGATTATTTATTGAAAAACAAAAAAATTAACGGTTCTGATCATCAAAATAAAATGTGGAGTAGACCCTGTAAGAGATCTCTTAAATAAATTTATTTAAGAGATTCCTTAATAAAAAGGGCCTATATAATATATATATATATATATGTATATGCTTGTGTTCTTTCATTGTAGAGCTTTTATGAAAGAGTAGGTACTAATTAATTAAGTATCTATATTACATAAATTTCTGTTAGCTAGTATGAAATTAATGAGTCTATGTGATCAATTTATGATTTTAATATACATAATTAATGTCATTGTAACTAGTTACACTATGGAACTGGTTTCATTGCATAATATACTAGATTCTCTCCTTGCCTTGATCATTTAATTGATTTTCTCCTTTTATTAATTCAAAGGATTCCTTAAAATTTCAAATATTATAATGCTTTGTTGAGTATTATTACTAAACTATAAAGAAATTAAATTGAATAACCATTCAATTTTTTTATAAAAGGTCAAATATAGCGAAGACAAGGGAGAGAATTAATTTTCAAATTCGTGGCATATCTATATTTTTATAAGGGTTTTTTTGTTTGAACCCTTTTGTTTATCAAATGCATGCATGCAGTACAGAGAAATGAATAGATATCAGTAACTTTTAATTTTAATTTTAACAAGTGTAGATCGAACCTATGAATGAGCTCCAATCACACCCTTATTGATGGCATTGATGCAGGAAAAAAGATGCATTTGGTCTAAAACCTATTAATTAATTGTATATCAAATTCATAGGTATGAACCTAGGTGCAGCTAAGTTGGGACCTTTGGACCAACAGCTGGCCTGATGATCTTAACAAGTCATAGTCTCATCGATGATAGACCCCTCAGATTCGGCCGTAGTAATTTGTACCATCCTAGCCCATTCTGATTAAAGCACTGCTTGTGCCTGTTTAAGTTCCTTACAATATTGTACAACAAAAGCTTAAGGGACTGTTTAGCCAGCTAGCTAGCTAGCTAGGGCAATTGGGTCAGGGTTGGTGAGTTGTCCTCATGAGCATGCATGCAAAGAAGACCGAGTACCCAACAATAATCTGTCATATATGCTTCTAGATTTTGTACATGTTCATTTATAGGTTGACTGGTTAATGGTCCTTTAGAGAACCAGACCAGCCAATCCTGCAAAAGATCGACGAGATTATTCAATAAAGACCACCGAGTACCCAACAATAATCTGTCATATATGCTTCTTAGATTTTGTACATGTTCATTTATAGGTTGACTGGTCCTTTAGAGAACCAGACCAGCCAATCCTGCAAAAGATCGACGAGATTATTCAATAAAGACGACCGAGTACCCAACAATAATCTGTCATATATGCTTCTAGATTTTGTACATGTTCATTTATAGGTTGACTGGCTAATGGTCCTTTAGAGAACCAGACCAGCCAATCCTGCAAAAGATCGACGAGATTATTCAATAAAGAATGAGTCACATGACATAAGCACCCTCTCATATATATATGCAATTAATAGTAGTCTTCTATACATGTCATTTAATACTATTACGTAACAAAAATACCCTCACAAGTTAAAAATGACGACTGCATGCGCACCATGCATGCCAATGCCATTCAAATACCACCACTTAATATAATTAATAAGGGTAATCCTTAGAAGAGAAAAATTGACATACATATACGGCATGTACGTGATACATATACACATATTTAATTTATAGATGTTAATAATTAAAGTCTACTAGAAGTATAGTTTTGCACCATTGAATCTGAATGTACGTGTTAGGTAAAAGTGGTTGCACTTGTACCACAAAAGTTCTCGCCTCGCAAGTTTAATCTAACAATGGACGCGTCTAATCATGGGACATTTCCTCATTGGCTATTGTTCCCCTGCATGCATGTGCGACACGCAGTTGGGAATTGGGATGGATACAACTCTATAGCTCATCTCATGCATGCATTGCATCACGCACAACACTATAGGCCATGGCCCATACTGTTGATTAGGGGTGGGCACGAACCTGCCCAATCCGATTAACCACCCATTTCCAATAAGTTTGGGTGGTCTGGATTGGGTCCACATCATCTCGGGTGAGCCCGCTACAAGTAACCCGCCAACCCAAAGTTAAATGGGCCGGAGATGAATTGGGCTCTCCACCGCCCATTACAATCCGGCTCGCCCATATACTAATATTAATAATTTTATTTATATATACCTACTAAATTAAGGCTTTGGAATAGCAAATTATGTAAATGGTGTGTGCTATTTTTATAGAAGAAATCAATGGGTCACTTTTACTGTTTGGGCGATGTGGGACTGTTGTTGAAAGCATACATTTTCTTTGTTCTCTTATCCCGCATCGGAAATAAGAGAAAATTAACTCTCTCATTTCTCTTATAAAATGATTAACTTGCTTTCATTTTGCATATAACCATACTTGAATTTTTCATAACTCGTGGATTGAGCTTTTTTATATGTGCCAAAGTTAAAATCTTTGTCTTGAGTTTTAATTGGGTAACCCAATTAAACCGCCCAATTAAACCGCTAACCCATTAACCCGAAACCGACTAACCCGACTATTAATTGGGTAGTTTGGATTTGAATTTTTCCAATCCGATTATATGGGCTGGCTAGCGGGTTAGGCCTCAACCCGCCCCAACCCGCCCAGTGCCCAGCCCTACTGTTGATAGTGCATGCTTCGCTGTACATCAACGCAACATGTCACAGTGAGCCTACACTGTCGGCATGTTTTGGATATGCCACGCAGCCAAATTTATCTGCTAAGTAAAGTATGTAACTTGTAGTAAAAACCCTGAACTCCATGAAATAAAACACAACCTTATCTTCAACTAAAGTAAACATGAGTAATGGTTTCAATCAAGGGCCAGTATAATTAAAACTGTCTGTAAGATTTCCTTGAGGATGTCACTTCGATTGAATAGCTCTATAGTCTTGAATCAACAACAGCAATGAAACGTGAGAAACGTGTTTGATTCATTCCTATGTTCAATTCTACAGCAATAACATGCATTTTCTCGCAAGTCACACATAAATTAAAAAAAAAATGAAAGATTCTGATACGTACATATATCTAGCTAGTTTTGTTCACAATTTCACATCACCCTTGAAAACGATATTCATCATCATGTTCAACTCCAAGAGTCTGCAACTCATAATTATAATCCATGATCCACGTGCTAAGCACTTGCCAAACCCAATTTTAATTTCATTTTATGAGGCTTTGCCACAGAGAGAAAGAGAGAGAAAGAGATGGAAAGTTGTAGACAGGACTTAAACCTACGCACACTTTCATCTTAAAGCTCTCAAACAACAAGTCCCCATGGAAGCATTGGAAAGTATAATGATCGACTACCACAACTACACTTTTCAGTACAAGTGGGGAAAGTGCTTTTGTCATCAAGAAGCCTCTCCTAGGAGTCAGGGTTTGGCTTAGACAACATATATAGATGCCTTCATGAGACATGAGCCAGCTTTTGGCTTTTGCTTCAATCATGTAATGGGCAAAAAAACATATATATGTGGGTGGGTGACCACCAATCAATTCACTACCTTAGCTTTCTTTTCTTCTTTTAATTTCTTCTTGCTAAAAAGTGGAAACCAATCAAAGCTTCCTACTTGCCCTAAACATCATCTCTTATTTCCTTTTTCTCGTCACTGCCAAATTAAGCCATCTAAATCACAACCTTAATTAAAACATGTTTTCACTTTCTATCAAATTAGCATATATTTAATTAATTGAGCATAGACCAACATAAATACCATATGTTTAATTTCACTTTCACACTTTCCTGTCAAGCATAAAACTTTTGGATATACAAAAAGTGAAGTTACTGTCATGAACCAGCTGCATGCAGCATGGCTAATTAAATTGGTGCAACACCAGCCTCAACTTGTATGTGTGTTGTGAAAGAGCGCACTAGCTTGCTCTTTTGCTTAGTGTAGAAGAAACCTATAAGGCCTGCACAAGAATGTAAAACTGACCAGATGATAATTAACAAAGCCAAAACCATTTCATTATCATGAAACAGGCATCTTAATTTGTAGTAATGATATAACAATTAACATCAGTATTAGTTCTTTGAAAGTTGCATCAGATAATTTGCCAAGTGACTGAGTGATGAGATACTTAATTTACTCTATGTAGCCCTCCACTCTTTTTATAAATAATAATAAGAAAAACCTGATATATTTCAGTTCTTTAAGTGACATCTGATAACATGATTATGCTAATATTTCAGTTTTTTAATTGTGTCAAGGGGTGGAAAAGCATATGACAAATTCAAATATTAACATGATAATTAATGGCAATGCCAACCACTTGGACGATTGAGGCAAACGGCTGAAATTAAAAGAAAGAAAAAAGATTGTTGTTTGGTGTGTGTGTGTGTGCGCCAAAAAAGGCTGGTAGTCATCACCCAACCTTCTACTTCCATCTTTTTACAGATGCTTTGCCCTATATCTTTTCCAATCCAATCTTTTCAAGTTTCTTTTGTAGTTTTATTTCCCTAGCTTTTTTTCCTTTCATCAATTGATGAGCGTAACAAAAACGCGTTCCTTGATTTCTTTTATACAAAATCCCAAAAGTAAGCACTCATGCATGCCAAAAGCCATTTAAAGGTAGGACCCTGAAAAAACACCCGATAAGCTGTTTCTCTTGGTTATCTCATTTTCTCACTGAGGGCCCAATTAATTGGTCCAAAATTTTCTTTTTCTGTAGACCATACAAAACTCAATGGATCTTTGGCTCCACAGGCCTCTATTAATTTGGACAATTTCGGTGGCCTACAATTAAAACAGAGGTTTTCTGATCTTTTTATCACCTATTCTCTTCTGTTTTCTTATCTTGTCTGTGCCAAAAATATCAAGTCATCACTGGTCAACCTAGCATTTCACAATCAAGGTCTCTTTCAATGTCCCTATATATCTCTGTCTTTTTCTTTTAATTATTATTGAAATCAATCAGATTGATCCACTTTTCTCTAAGTCAATCCCCAACAAAATAACCTTTATTTTGTTAAATCTCTTTTCCCTAGCTTGGTCAATCGCTAATACTACAAGAAAGAAAACAAAACAAATCATTCATTTACAACACTTTGCACTGGTAAGATTGACTTTTCTGTTTTATAAATAATAACTTAATTGATCGAAATTTCTAGCATGATTAAAGTTGGAGTGGGGGTGGGGGACCTTACTATCATTTCAGTCTTCATCAATGTCAATTTCAATGCAAAACATATTCCAGCAATCACTAGTAACAACAATAAATGCATGTAACTTTGTAAGTCGGCAATCTGTAGAGTTTGGTGCATAAATCATTCTGAAAAACAAGTTATGTATATGTTGAACGATACTATAGTGCATGCCAAACTCAGTGCAAGTTCCAGTGATGGAAAAAAGAAAAGAAAAAAATTTCAAATGTCATGGCCATAGTTATTCGCCAAAGTGGATCAACAATGTCATATACCAATTATCAACTACGCCTATTATTCTTATTAATTAAGCCGAAGTGAATTTGAATTTGTATATGCATGGTTAATTAACATACCCTCATCAGAAACTTGCTTATGAGTTAAGTAACTGAAAACCCTTCTATGGCAACTTTTTCTTTCGGCTTAGGGATGAGGGAAATTTTATTTCACATCTAGTGATCTAAACATTGTGACACTAGAAATATGGTGTATTTTCGGCAGATGATGATAAACTATTTGTGGACATCTCTATCTCTCTCTCCGACTCTCAAACACACAGACTCAGACACAGTGGTGCAGACTTAGTGAACTATGTGGACATGTTAAAATGATGATAACGGATAAGTATTGATAATGGAAGTTGATAGCTACATGCAGTAAACTTGAGTAGATGATTCATGATCTGTATAGTTAAAGGTAAAAAAATGATTTTATTTGAACTCCACAGCACCACCTTAATTCCTAAATTCAAAAGATATTGATTACTAAAAGAACTCCAGAATCAACTGACCTAAGTAAAAGAATCTTCAAAAAAGTTTTATGTATTTGGTAAACTGCAGATAACAACTAATAGAAATGCATACCATTTCATTCTAATTATCCCCAATCCAGCTGTGACAAACAAATGACCCTTAACCTTTACAGTGGTTGTGTATATATAGCTGAATACTTTTAGTACCCAATTCATATAAAGTGGGATTCACTTATATAAGATATTTGTGATTCTGTCTTCAACTTGGGTATCACTTTCACACATGATGACTGTGATTTTATACATCTGATACCTAGTTGAAAAAATCACAATTGAATGTTCATTTATCTTAAGGGCTAAGTAACATAGATGAGCTTTTGTATGCCAGCTCTTCTCCACTACAAGTGTCCCAGAAAATACAAAAGTACTTATAAACAAGAAAAATCAAAGTTCTTGTATGTTAAGATCTTTTTCCAATCTTTTTCCAATCTTCAAAATACATCTAGATGAACTTTTTCCAATCTTTCTATCCACAGTGTTCCCTGACTATAAAAGCAAAGAACTGCTGTGCACGCCATATGACAGCTTTCAATTCAGAAAAATGGAATATTAGTTAAGCAATGAAAATATCCACCTATTATAAAAATGACCAATCGAGATGTAAGTTCATAATTTGTTATGGGTGAAATGAAATTCAATATGTGGGAACTGCTAACAGAAAAGATCATACATATTATAATGGCTTTGGGCTCTTGATTTAATTCTGAAAATTCCAGGTTTCTTACCAACTCAAGATATGATCGAAGTTCACTACTCACTTCAGCCTGCTAAATATGGGCTGGAGCTAGAATTGGGGTGCACTATTGGTCACTTAATAAGAGAAGACTTGGTCAGGGTCCCAAGGCCCAGAATTATTGTAGGTTACTTGAGCCTTTGGCCCCTACTCTACCAAAAAGAAGTAAGAGAGCACATGCAAGTCAACAAATTACATGTCCAAGAAAGATTAGTACTGTAGTTGCCTTGACATAAGCTTGATCGATCCTATATTCTAATCAAATTACATGTCCAAGAAGATTACATAATAACCATCTTCTCTGGTTACTCTGCATTAAAGATCACACCCCTCACCACCTATAGCATTGACAAAATCATTCTTGCTGATTTTGTTGTTGCTTCGTTCAACACAGCCCAAAATTAAGTAGCACTAACTTAAAGACGAAACACATAGAAGCATTGGGTGAGCCAACCTTCTTGTTTCTTTGGGAAATAGAAATGAATACTGACTAAGACTAATTGAATCCTAACTATCATTACAAATACATCACAATTTTAGGCCCATATACATGGAGGTCCTATATATGGTGTTTATTTTGTAACACTTATTTGGAATACTCAGACATTCATATCGATCAAGATAAGTTTTACTTCTAAAATGTCGGCTTCATAGATCCTTTGCTTAAAATCTAAATCTCCTGACAAATTAAAATTAATTTGAGCAAATTTATTAGTTATATAAGGGTTATAGCCACAATATTACATGGCTCTTTCATTTATTTAAGTTTTTTAAAGTTAAATATAACTAGATTGAGTTTCATCTATAAATATATGTAAAAAAGACAATTACGTACATATATTTATAGGCGAAACTCCTTTAAAGAGCTAACTCTGTAACTAACAAACAAATTCCCAGTTGAATGCAACCATTTTAACTAAACTTTAATAAGCTTTTTAGGTTCCTAACAGATCTTGGCCCTCAATTCGTTTGGAAATCTGCAAAACCTCGTAGTTTCAATTCTTTCATTTTTTTCTTTTTAATTGGGTCTAAAATCGGGAACCATAATTTATAAGAAAACTTTCCCTAATAATGAATTTTAATAGTTAGTAAATAAATTTCAATGGCATTAATGTTCTATGACTAGTAAATAAATTTCAATGGCATTAATGTCTATGACTAGTAAATAAATTTCAATGGTATTAATGTTCTATGACTATATATATATAACTATAACTTAAGAGAGGTGAAGGAGTTGAAGGTGCTGCGTGGCTACTGTATGGGGCAAACTAGCATGGATATATGTCTACTTTTCAAAGTCTACTAGCTTTAGTTTTTAATGTGTTTTGCTTATTATCATGGACTATACACCCAAGCTAAAAGACCTTATATATCTTATTTACTTATTTCCTCCATTTCTACATTTACATATTAAAGTAAGTGATTTTAAAGTTTATTTTACACTCATTCATATTAAATCAACCCACATAATATATAGTTTCAAAAGTTTAAAATAGCACACTTTAATAATAAATGAACCTGCTTCTTTTAGAAAGACATGACATGAAAAATGTTGGGTGCTCAGTAACATTATCGAGCATTTTTTATTTATTACGATTTTGGACTTCCAAATAAACTTCATTTGATTAACCAAAACAAAAAATTATAGACTCTTGGCCCCGTTTGTTTTACAGGACTGTCTTGGCATGGACTAACTATAGGGACTGGCATGGATTGGCTTGGCATGGACTAAGTTAGCTAAGAACTGTCTTTATGTTTGGTGCAATGTAGGACTAAAATAATAAAAATCAAAATTTGCCAAAAAGGAACCCTAAAATCTAATCTCATCATATGTAGACCATCAAAGCCAAACCCCAAAAAACCCAAACTCAATACACAACCAAACATGAACAAAATAAAAACAAAAACATGAAGAACCCATAAACTAAATGCAAAAATGAACAAGATCATAAAAGCCCAGAAACTCAAATAAGAAGATATAAATTCTTGAAATAAAATAAAATTCGTACAAGCTTCTGCAAGAGGGCTCAAATCCCAGGTCGCACTTGCTTGGCATCGACAACATTGAAGGGAGGAATTCAAAGTCTTGGAGAAGAGGGTTGGCTTCGTCTACAGCAGTAGAGGCAGCCATTAGAGGAGCAAAAGTGAGAGAGTGAAGGGTAGGAGGTGGTGGATTTGTGGTGAGGCAGGAAGAAAAAGAGGAAGACGAGAGAAGACAAGGAAAAAAGGGGTTCTTAGCTAAACCCTTACTTTCTGATGGGTTTCATTAAGCCCACATAAGGAAGCTCATTTAAGTTGAACAGGACTCCCTAAGGCCCGGTTTTTTGAAACCCAAGCTCACCAAACATAAGCTTAAAGTCTTAACTAAGCCAATCCTTGTTAAGAAGGTGAAACAAACGAGGCCTTAGTCTTCTTTTCTAATCCCTCTCATAATAGACCACAATATTCTATTCCAATAATATTTAAGGAACAATTTTTTTTGTCTTATTTAAGAAAACAAGTTAGAGTTATAAGTTATAACAAAATAACAATTGATTTTTCATTATGATTTTCACATGCTTGAGGAAGGAGGAGTTAACCCATTGCCCAAGCAAACATACAAGTAGGGAACCTAATACGGTAATACCTATCGAGACTTGAGGAGCAAGAAGCTTCTTCTCCTTATAATATTCACACCCCGATCCAAATCTCATCCGAACCCTAAACCCCAAAATTCTCTGATTACTGTTAGAGAGCCATAGACCCATTTTCCTTTGAGGACCCAAATTGGCAACAAGCAAGCAACAATGGGCGTCATCAAAAGCAGCTTCCAGTTTCTAGCGGGCACAGTGTTCGGAGTCTACGTTGCTCAAAACTACAACGTCCCCAACATCCAGAAGCTCTCCACCACTTGGCTCCTGATCGCCAAGCACGTCGAGGAGAATTACCGCAGGCCCAAGAAGAAGGACGACGAGTAGAAGATTCAGTAGATTCAATGCTATACGACGTCGTCCTCCCAGAAAGGTTCTTTTTCTCTTTTTCTGCAGAAAAAAAGAAATGTAGAGGGGACTTTGTTCAAGAGGCTCGTATTGGATTGAAGGCGATTATAGATCATAATTTGGTTGGGGGGTTTTTCTTTTTAGTATTGGGTTTTGATGGAAATCGAGCCGTTTGGTTTTTTTGTTTCAGTCTTTTGATGTAATTTAGGCTGTGAATCGTTTTTTTGCCCCCCGTTTGGTTGCTGAGAAAGTGTAGGAAACGGTAGGGAAATTTTCGAATTTTTCAATTTGGGTATTATTCAATGAGTTTGGAATTATTGTGAATTCATTTATTTTCCTGCTTGGAATTGTTCAATGCGCATAGCTACCATCCTCATCAATTTGTTAATGGTAATTGCTGTGCAAGTGAAATTCTTCATATAAAAAATGGACTTACTTTTTTTTTTTTTTTGGGGTAAGAAATACAAATATTATTAAACTTTCAAGATTTCAAGTCAAAATGGAGAAGATACCCACCAAGAAGCAGAGAAAACATAAGCAATACCAACCCTGCCGAAGCTATCAATCTAATAATAGAACAGAACCAAATTACATCAGCAAGAACATCCTCAAGCTTGCATGCATAGTAATCATCAAGTAGAATCAACTGAATCAGTGAGGTTGGAAGGTAAAGCCGTTCGCTCAAATTTGAAAGGAGATCATACCTTTTTTTGTTATTGTCAACCTCACTAAATCCATGAATTTTGATGCTTCCAGTTAAGAGATTTCACCACCCTTCGAAAGGTTCGTACAAATCAATGGAAAGTTGGATTTAGTATTTACTTGGAATACTTGCCATGCGGTTCTGTTGAATTTATCATGCTTATCCAAACAATTGGATTTGGATATGATCAGAATTTAATTCAATGTCAATATGCCACTGATTTGATGTCCAGAGGTCTATTTAATTTTCTCCAATCCAATTACAAACCATGTATTCCTATCCAAAAAAAATAAAAGATAAAAACCATGTAATCTCACATGGGGGGGATAACTGATGATCATCACTTGATTTTAAATTTTAATGCCTTTCAAGTGGGTACTTAAGTATAAATTTGCTCTTCATTTGTATGCTCAGGTGTTGTCTTGTCTGTGGTGGCTTTGCTAATGGTATATTTCTAAAACTGCCGACAGAAATTAGGAATGACATCCATCCAAAATAGATAAAATCATGAACTCTATAATGTAGTTTTCCTTCTAGATAAAAATCTCTGTTACATATCTACTTTAGTTACAATATACATAGAAGAAAAGTACATTATGAAGCAGAAGTTGGAAGTTGCTTCAACTACTTTTGTACTGACATGCGAGTCATAAGCTACCTCTGTTGTGAACACCGGCGTTGTGAATTCTAGTCAATGAGCAGGTAGAAGTCACTTAAAACAGAAGATGCTTTGTCACTCTCTGATGGAGATGAAGAAGGGAAGGCCAAAGGGCTCTTCTGCTTGTGCAACAAACGCCACTCATCAATGTCTGAAATTTGGTGAGGGTCCAAGGTTGTGGGAATTCTCTGGTCTAGAATATTCAGAATCTTTTCAGTTTTACCAAGAATGTGAACGGCATGCCTCACACTTTCCTCCCTTTCTTCAATGGTGCTGCTCAAACACTTCATGCTTATAACTTTCTGTAAATTAGTGAGACAGGCACCCAGTATGTCAGAGATCATGACAGTCAGTGCTTCAAATAATCTCTCATCTGTCAGGTTGGTGCTGCCTTTATAATTTAGCAGAATAGTTTGAGTTATCCTATACATGGAATTAGCAGCCAATTCCTTAATGGGCCATTTTGAAGGACTATCTCTTAAACAGGCATTCATAATCATTTGCTCCTTTTTAGATTCTTCAAATATGAGTTTTGCAGTTTCAGAAAGTCCTTCAAGTATTTCCTTTGAGCTCTTTCCCTGAAGTGACAATTTACGAAGATCCACATCCATCCATTTGTGGTAGAGATCCACTCCTAGCCACACAATTTTTGCTGCATTTATGATGTTGGTAAGATCTTCTTTACTATCCAGGTGACTTTCAATGAGATTTGTGTACATGAGCCCTTCGTTCACACCACTTATCAACTTTTTGATTACACAGCTGCTGAAGTTTGGAAGTGCAAGAGAAATACTTATTAGTGTTGCAACAGGTAAAGCCCAACAATTTGGAGGTTCTTCAGAATCTAGAGAGGGAACTTGGTCACTGTCAAAATCTGCTACTCCCCTGAATCCTTGAGAAAATGATGCTTTCTCCAACAGTTCAATGAGATATTTAGGTTCTCTTTTCTTTGCTCTCTGAAACCAATGATCAGTAGCATCACAGTTGCTTCTCATCATGAGCTCAACCAACGAATTCTCCCCTTCAAGATGCAAAACATAACAGCTAAGATCTAGCATTGGGTTTGTCTGTGACTCTGGCCCTGAGTCATTGCTTACAACAGCGTTGAAACTTAACTTCTTCTTCCACTGTTTGCAGCAGTCGCAGAATAACAAGATCCGACTTACAAAGATAATGGAAATGAACCGAATCACTTTACTCGCTAGGACAATCCCTGTCTGCATTCCAATACATAAGTCCAAAAATTTGTTTTTTGTCTCATAAGCAAGTTTCCTGCAGTGCCGATTTTGGATTCTTATAGTTAATGGACACCTTTTCAACTCTACCAGTCCCTGGATCCAGTATCTTTCTAATTTGAATTCTTTCTTGTAGCTTTTGTTTCCTCTTTTTGTACACCTGAAATTTATGGCAATGAACCATCTAGATGCTGGAGCAATTGTACCAACTCCTACTGCAATCGTCTGTGTAACAAGAACCAAAGTGGTTGACCACTTGTATTCAGACTCCCCGCTGCAAAATTTAAATGACCAGGGCATCAAGTAAGTTCGAACCATGGCTTCTCCTAAAATCATGGCACTTAAAAGACACAATACTCCAGAAGCAGTGCATGTTGCTGAACGCCCCATCACAAACTGGGGGCTAGACGTATGAGCCATCATCCAATATTTCGTCAGATCCTCTCTAAGTTTGCTAACCACTCTTCTACCAGTTTCATTTGAGCCTTCAATCAGAGCTAATTGGTGCCTTTTATTATACTTCTGTTCTAAATAAAGTTTACAAATTGGAACAGTTAAAGCAGAAAAATTCAACATGATAAGTAAAACAAGCATGATGAACATGATGCAAGCATGCTCCAAGCAGAAAACAAAGATTGCACCAGTAGCTAGTTGAACGCAAATATTAACGATAAGAGTAATAACTAGAATTCCAAAGGCCATTGCATTCATGAAGATTTCTTTTTTCTGCATGGCTCCAAGAGAAGGCATAGAGTTACCCATTACTGTGCAGATCAAGACAGAGCTGCTGAGTTTGGCAAGTTGATCCTGGCGGCTAGGCATCGGAGTATTTAGATCTACTGACAGTTTAATTGCTACACCTATCAAGGTCAAAGAAGTGGCATTGATAGCGAAGAACTTGCAAGGGAACCAGAGTTTCCAGTGTCGGAAGCCATGGATAACATCTGCAGCCATTGCAACTAGGCAGGCCAGGGATGCTGCTGCTACATAGATTCCAATCCAGGGCATCGGCGCGCTGAACTTTTCTTGATTCAAGTTCCCATTGATATCGCAGCCTAGCCTACCCATCTTTCTCAATCTCTCACTCTTTTCTCAGGTGACCTTTTCTTGGGTGGGAGGTTTCTCGTCTGCTTGTGCTGCTGAATGTTATCTGGTCAGTAGTCAAGAATTGCAGGTCCACTTGGTTGTAAATGCTTGATATGTTACATATATGCCTTCATTACTTTTTGACTCATTTTGGACAATGTTGAATGTTGAATCATGCATGAATAAGAATGATTCTTTTTCTTCCTATCATCTATTGGTTGGACTTCTTGTTGAGACCAGGTTTAGCTTTTTTGTCTTTTACACATTGCAGTCAAGTGCTGCAGTTTGGGTAATACGCATCTTGCTTGTATATAATATATTAATGATGGCTGACGTGTGTGATTCCGTCACCAAGCATGCCTTCATTTCAACCACAATGAGTAAAGATTAAAGAATGAGAGCATAGATCTCTACATCTTGGATTCAATGATGAAATTGGTGTTGGGCCCTGTCAGCTCAACTCTCCTTCTGATTCTTGTGTTTTATTAGTAGCTGGGTAATGTATTGGGCAATATCTATAAAAGAAGTTACAGGGCTGACCTCAGATGTATTCCACTTTGAAATCCAAGGTAACTGTGTGGGTTAATCAATTAGGTTTCACAACCAACTTCCACTCTGTCCTCTTACACTTGTAACACAAAGGGTAGTTCTTGAAGCTATTAACTTCTATTGGAAAACCGACAGTCTAATTTATTTATCAAAATACTTACTTTTTAATTATTTAAAATTCAAGCATAAACAAGCATAGAAAATATCTGAATTCCAAGAAAATATTACTTTTAATTCTGTAAGAAAGAAACCAAACCAAACTATGATGGGACCTCTCGTCTTCCATATATTATATATTCCATTACAAATATGCCTCACAAATAAAGTCTTATAGAGTCAAAATCATTCATCAACCAGAGTTTAAAGCTTAATTATGTAGAACTTATATGGGTTTGACAGCTTATACATACCAATTCCGTTCAAAAAGCTTACACACATGGTAATATAAACTTAGTGATAACCAAAGAGAGAGACAATATCTAGATGAGGCTGAAGATCAATGCTTCAATTATTTATGCTAGTGGCCCAATCTCCGAATTTATGCTGCTATCTGGGAAAGAAAAAACTAAACGTAAGTGAGACAATCTTAATATAGAAGCTCGAATCATTTTCGAGATTTTGCGAATCTGTTATAAAAACTTATATATATGCTATCAATATAGTAAAGATATTGAGTGTGTTGCAATGTACTCATCATATGATATAAACCACATAGCTCATATACCAAATAAATATCATATACAGAATGATAAATCACGTTCGATTGCAGATCCAAGTTATGGAAGAAGATCATTATATATACATGGGATTTCAAGTAATAACATGAGTAAAATTTTAATAAACATTTTGAGTTTATTAAAAGTTATTTAGCAAACAAAATTCCTTATAGTTAAATGAGAGCCATGTCGCATGCATATACAAATAAATAATTAAATTAAAGACGTACTCACTACTTTTATGGAGTAAAAAATTCGGACAAGGCCATAATAATAAGTTAGTCTAGTTATGATGTAGTTTTTCTGCTAGATAAAAATCTCTATTACATATTTACACTAGTTGCAAATATCCACAAAAATATCATATATGAAGCATTCAAAGTGGTTTAAACTAGGTTTTGGACTAACTTGTGAATCAAGCTACCTCTGGTGTAAACTCCGCGCGTGTGAGCTCAAGTCGATGGACATGCAGAATTGATCACTTGAACCAGAAGAGCATATGTCAGTCTCTGATCGAAATGAAGGCAGCAAGCCAAAAGGGGTCTTCTGTTTGTGCCACAAACGCCACTCATCAATGCATGCCATTTGGTGAGGTTCCAAGTTTGAAGGAATTCCCTGGTCCACAATGTTAAGAACCCTCTCAGTTTTGCCAAGAATGTAAACTGCATGCCTCACATTCTCTTCCCTCTTTTCAATTGTGCTGTTAAAACACTTCATGGACACAACTTGCTGTATATTAGTGAGACAAGCACCCATTATGTCAGTGATCATGACAACCAGTACTTCAAATAGTGTCTGCTCATCACCTGTTTGATAATTGAGCAGAATGGTTTGGCTTATTCTGTACATGGAGTTAGCAGCCAATTCCTTGACAGACCATTTTGAAGGGCCATCTCTGAAACATGATTTCATAGCAATCTGCTTCTTTTTAGCTTCTTTAAACATGGATTCTGCGGTTTCAGCAAGTTCTTCAAGTATTTCTTTTGGGCTCTTTCTTTGAAGTGATGACAGTTTACTGAGGTCCACATTTAGCCATGTGTTATAGAGATCAACTTTTAGCCACACCCTGTTTGCTGCCTTTCTGATGTTGGTGAGATCTCCTTTGCTATCCATGTGTTTTTCAATGGCATTGATGTACATGAGTCCTTGGTTCACACCACATATCAAGGTTTTGATTAGACCACTGCTGATGTTTGGGAGTGCAAGAGCAATGCTTGTTAGTGTTACAACAGGAAGAGCCCAACAATTTGGAGGTTCTTGACCATCAGAGTCTAGAGAAGGGACTTGGTGACTGTCAAACTCTGCTACTCCTTTGAACCCTTGTGAGACTGTTGATTTTTCCAACAGTTCAATGAGGTATTTGGGCTCAACTCTCTTTCCCTTCTGAAACCAATGCTCAGTAGCATCACAATTTGCTTTCATCATGAAATGAACCAGTGCATCCTCACCTTGAAGATGCAGCACATAAAAGCTAAGATCTTGCCTTGGGTTTGTTCTTGACTCAGGTCCTGTGTCATTGCCTAAACCAGTACTTTTGAACTCGAACTTCTTCTTCAACTCTTTGCAACAGTCCCAGAATAAAAAGAATCGACTCACCAAGATAATGGAAATGAATCGAATCACTTTGCTCGCTAAAACAATCCCTTTCTGCATCCCAATGCATAAGTCAAGAAGTTTGTTCCTTGTCTCATGAGCAATTTTCCTGCAGTGCCTATTTTGGATTCTTAAAGGTAGTGGACGCTTTTTCCACTCTACTAGTCCCTCGATCCAGTACCTTTCGATTTCTAGTTCTTTTTTGTAGCTTATGTTTCCTCTTTTTGGGCACTTAAAATTTATGGCTATGAACCACCTAAATGCTGGAGCAATAGTACCAACTCCAACTGCAATAGCCTGTGTAAAAAGAATCAAAGTGGTCGAAAACTTGTAGTCAGACTCGCCGCTGCAGAACTTAAACAACCACGGCATCAAGTATGTTCTCAAAATGGCTTCCACCAAAATCATGGCGCCCAAAAGACAGAATGCTCCAGAAGCAGTGCACGTCACAGAACGGCCCATCACGAATTGGGGGCTAGAGGTGTGAGCCATAACCCAATGCTTAGTCAATGCCTCTCTGAGTTGCCCAACCTCTCTTATTTTATCTGAGCCTTCTTTAAGAGCCAATTGGTACTTTTTTTTGTAACTTTTTTCCAACCAACGTTTAGTGGTGGGAACAGATAGAGAAGAAAAAACCATCATGATGAGCAAAACAAGCATAATAAACATGACTGCAGCATGTTCCTTCCAGAAAACAAAGATTGCACCAGTAGCTAACTGGATGCAAACATTCACTATAAGGGTTATGACCAATATTCCCAAAGCAATCACATTCATGAACATTTCTTCATTCTCCATAGCTCCAAGAGAAGGCATGGAGTTGCCCATTGCTGTGCAGATCAAGACTGAGCTGCTGAGCTTTGCAAGCTGGTCCTGGCGGCTAGGCATGGGAGTGTTTAAATCTACTGAAAGTTTAACTACTATGCTTATCAAGGTCAACGAAGTGGCATTAATGGAGAAGAACTTGCAAGGGAACCAGAGTTTACGGTGCCTGATGCCAAGGATTACATCTGCAGCCATAGCAATAAGGCAGGCCAGAGATGCTGCTGCTACATAGATTCCAATCCAAGGCATCGGCGTGCTGAACTTTTCCTCATGCAGATTCCCATTTATGTCACAGCCACCCATCTTCTTGCTCAATCTCTCTGTTTATATAAAAATTTCTTATATTCTCTTGGAAGAGAGCTTTGATATGTTCTGATTTTGTTGCTGAATGTTACTTATGTGATCAAGAGTTTCAGGTTGACTTGGTTATCAAATGCTTTAGTATGGTGACACTGTTTACATGGATTCATTAATAATTGACATTTGAGTGTGGAAGAATGTTGGATGCATTTGAATATGTTTTTTTATAGTTTGGTTTTTACTTGTTAGAGAGCAGGTTAAGGCTGTTTGTATTTTAGCCTTTGTAGTGGAGTCGAGTGGAGTGGTTTAAGCTTATTTTAGTATTCAACCGTCATTAATTGATTTGACCTTTGATTTAGGATCACAATGAGTAATTAAGAATGGGAACATAGAATTGAATGATCTACTCTATCAAAATAAATGAATAAGGAGATGTCTTTCATGTTAAGAATTATCGTTGATGACAAAAAATATGATTATCTTTCATGTAATTCATTAATCAAACCTTTAAATGGTCATTGCAATCCAAATGTGACGATTTTGATTCTATTGTATTGAATTTTCTTTTTGTTGATCTTACCTTTCTTTAAAGGTTAATAGTCATTTTGCTCTATCAATTATGGTACGGGTGTTAAATTGTCCTAAACTAAAATTTTGTTTAATTTGCATTGTAAGTTATAACTTTTAAATGACCAATATGGTCCATTCCATCAAAATTCCATCAATATTTATGTCCAAACACATGTTGGTGCCATGTAAGTGAGGATAAAATGACTATTAGGTCTAAAATAAACTAAAAAGGTGAAAAAACATTAATAACTATTTATTTTTCAACTTTTTATTTTATTTTAGGTATAATGGCCATTTACCCTAAGTTTGGGCATAAAATTATTCATTTTTACTCTCATGTGCATGGCCCGTGACATATTTTTGGATGAAAATATAAATGAAATCTTAAGAAATGACGAAATGGGCCATGTTGACCTGTTTAAATTAATCAAAATTTTAATTTACAAATCAATTTAACGCTCGATATGTAGATAGGATAAAATGACTATTAAGCTTTCTTTTCATTAAAAATTTAAAACTATGTTCAATTATCATAACGATATTCATAAGAAAACCATAAACATCTTATTGGAACAAAAAAAAAGGGCAATCATAGAGGTCATTATATATGTCAGACTAGACTTGATTTGACTATACTAAATTAAAATGAATTACAGTATTTTACTATGTGAAGTGTTTAGAGCTCTTTAACAGTACTTAAGCTTCAAATAACTTTTAAATTTGTGCCTAATACAATTCAAAGCTAATGTACAATTAAGTATAGCACGGTATATAATGTGGCCAAAAAAAAAAAGTATAGTACGGTATACCAACACGCCTTAGAATAGTGTTATAATATTCACTAATCATATTATTGATTTCTAACAAAAAAAAGATATATTATTGATTAGATAAATATTTTGTTTATGAGCGGTGAGTACCATCATTATGTTAGCTGATTGACACGTGTCATTTAACAAACACATATTTATCACTTAATATAATGATAATATTTACCACTACTTTTTTGTGATGAGCTTAGCGGTGAGCAAATAGTATATCTCGATGATCGATAATCATTTGGTTTAATAAATAACACACGGTCTCTATTTGTTAGAAGATGTCAGGAATTCAAATATTATAGATTACAATTGATTAATAAAATAAAAAATTCCATTTGACCTTCAAGTTGCATTACTTCTAAGCCGACTATCACAGAGAGCCCATCTCAAAGAGGCCCAATATCACTTTCTCTTGGGCCTATTCTTTCCTGCCCATCACCCCCTTCTTCTTCTTCTTCTTCATCGAACACCAAACCTCTTCTATATGTTAGTTACTCTGCAAAACACGCAGAGCTAGAAATGGGGACGAGGACAAATTTCTACAAGAATCCTTCCATTACTTACAAGAAAGATCTCAGTCTCTCCTCCGTTCTTCAGAACCTGAAAGGTACGCAGTAGGCACCGTTTACCTTCTTCTTTTTTTCTCATCGATCAAAACAGACCTCCAAACGCTGCGTTTTGGTTTGTTTACCTCAATTTCCGCTACTTTCAGCTTACAACGTCGCCACCGGCAATGCTTCACCGGTTGAAGAACTGCCTCCACCTGCGCACGGCAAAACGGCATGTCGTAAACGCCAGCGCAATCCGAAACCACCTCCGACTCGTTGTCCGAACCTCGAAATTGAAATCGAAGAGAAAGAGGGACCTATGTCTCACCAGGACTACATAGACAAGAGAAGGCAAAAGCTGATTCTAAATTTTTAATGCCATTTATCAAATTCAAATTGTTGTTGTTTTTTTTCTAACTTATTGCTTATTAAATTAGTTTGTGAAATGCATGAGCAGGAAAGAACTTTGTGCAACGAAGGGTTATGAAGAATTAACTGCGGATGATTTGGTAATTGAAGTTGTTGCCGTTTAATTTGTTTGCATTTTAGTTGATTAATGTCGCATTTTGAGATTTGGTTTCGGCTCCTTTATGTGGCAGGGATCGCAGGGAGCTTCTAATTCGTGTTTGAATTTGGTACAATATGAAAGTAAGTATTTCTTGTGGTTTTGTGTTATTGTGTTGAAGTTTCAGCAATTTTAGAATTGATTAAGGCTCACTTGCAGTTTGATGAGATTACAGTTCAGTTTTGGTTGACTTATGGATAATGAGTTCAAGGGCGATTAATTTACTAATTTTACTTATTGAAACCAAAAAAGAAATGTTAAAAGGAAATCACTAGTAGTAAAATAGTAAAATGATTTGAGGTTATTGATTAGTTGGTTTTCTTCATTTAAGTGGACCAGGGCAAAGGGGTGTTGGATTCAACTTTACACGCAAAAAGAAAAAAAAAAATGCACGTCTTATTATCAAACTTTTTGGAACTTTGTGTTTATACTGGTAACTTGGTACTGGTACGGTTCATCATGTGACCATGCATGTCCACTTTGTTAAATTTTGGATACCGTTTACTTAACTTTTTGGAACTTTGTGATTATACTGGTAACTTGGTACTGGTACGGTTCATCATGTGACCATGAATGTCCACTTTGTTAAATTTTGGATACCGTTTACTGGTAAGTTATTTTTTGGCTTTACGTTATCTAGTGAGGCAACTTTTGCTTAGGGTAGCTTTGGCAACTTTTTCTGCTTCTCACTCCTCCATTCTTTGGTTTTGGTCTATGATTTTGCTTGCTACTAGTAGAAGTTTGTCAACTGCTAGATTTTTGGATTTTGCAGCCAATGTTTATACATTGTAATTTGAAAATATAGGCGATGAAAGTACTTCTTCAGAATTTGAAGAGAAGCAGGATCCTCCAAATTCTGGTTAGTTATTCTTGTATAAAGAAATGCAGAAAAATACATGAGTTTGCTGATAATGTCTCTTCTATAGTGTCAAAATTTAACTGGGTTAGGTGAATCAGCTAAAGCATATGCATTCATTGATGTTTTTGTCTAATAAATAACTATTTTTATAACTTTAACGTGGCTAATCAACCAGGCCTTCATTGATTGGCACTTTTTTATGGTACTTCTCTTGGTATACTTCTTTCAGGTCACATAGATGAATCTGATCGAGTAAAGAGCAGAAGTGAACAACGTTTCCCTCATCCAGGAGAACCTGTTTGTGTAATATGTGGTAGATATGGAGAATATATATGCGACGAGGTGGGCTCTGATGTTTTGTGATCTGCATATTACATATTTTTAAACTTCTACTTACTGAGTCTCCTTGTCCCCCCTGCACGATTATCTCTAGACACTAAGTAGTGTTTGTCTATTGAAATAGACCGATGACGACATCTGCAGCATGGAGTGCAAAACTGAGCTATTGGAAGCTCGTAAAGTTGTGAAGGTGTTTAGCATTACAAATTTACAAGTTTGTTCTAATGTTTAGTTTATTGCTTCTGTTAGTCTGAAGCCCTCCCGCTTGTTATTTTCTCAGAAGCCCTTAAGCAATCAACGCCCAGATGTCTCCTCATCTAGACCCAAATGTACCTTACCAATGCATGATTTGGGTGAGGATACTTGGGATTGTGAACGCAATCGCTGGTCCAAGAAGAGCTCCAGTCTTTCTACTTATGAATGGTATTTGTGTTGTTAAACATCTTTTTTGTGGTTCATCTAAGTTTCTGAAGTGTAAAAACTGGCATTAATGTTGATTCCATGCACTGGCAACTTCTGGTATTATAGATTTTTCTGCCATTATATTTCTCTAAATAAATGCACTTATTAAGTATAAAATACATTTTCTGATCATTTTAGCTCTTTATTCACCTTTAGTTGTGAATTTGTCTGTGTAGTTGGAAATGTAAGAGGCCTGGACACCTTGCTCAAGATTGTTTGGCACTGACAAGTAACCAGGTTCATTATTATTTTTAGTTATATCTATGAGCCTGCACTTTACTGCTGCCATGATTAGCCTTTGTAATGAATGAAAAAGAAGTGAAAAAGAGATGGTATAACTTATTAAATCTATGTCTCGTCTAGGTGAGATTGGGCCAAAGCAAATCCAATTCAATAGCCGCTGACCTTCTTGCATTGTACAGAAGGTTTGGAATCTTAGTTTTGTAAACAGTTGTCTTATTTTGCCTTCTTTCCCTTTTGGCATTTATTGCTTGAACCCTTTTGTGGCTGTTTTGTGTATGCAGATGCCACCAGATAGGCAAAAACATGTCAGCTGCAAGGTGCAATGAATGCTACAGCTCATTAACTTTGGGCACTTGCCTTGATTGTAGCATTGCCCTCTGTGACAAGTAAGCAGTATAGTTTTTTATTCTGTAGACTGATATTTAGTTTACTTATGGAGTAATTTTCATTTCTTAATCTACAGCTACCAGTTTATAATACATTTCACGAATGTTACAACTTTTTTGGCATGTCAATAATCATTATTAGCAGATGAACCTGTTTGCAACCGAAATTGCATGATGAGTAGACTATTTATTTGAATTATGTTTTTCTTTTGAAATTTTTAGCATGGAATTTATAATTTATCTTTCATGATTTGTGAATCAGGTTGTGTTGTTTGCTTTTCTTGCATTTCAAATCAGTTTGAAAGTAGAAATGCTCTTCAGATAAATACTTCAACCACTTAATATGTTTTTATGCTCTGACATGGTTCTGTAGAATCTTTTGTTGCTTTTGTACCATTCATTCATGGGACAAAACAAATGGTAAAGAAGCAAGTTAACATAAGGGAGTGAATAATACTTGAGGAAAAGAACATCCATCATAAATAACATTAACATAAGGGAGTGAATAGTAGTTGGATGTTCTTCTCAAAAAAATAGTAGTTGGATGTTGTCCATTGGCTTGCAAATTAATCTAGATATTTATTGATGAACATCTTCATTCATGTTGAAATTTCTTGCTCCGGCACCCAGAGCATTGATAGACATATAATCATAATTTCCAGTGCAGGTCATTTGAATGAGCATATACAGAGGCATCCATCTCATCGACACTATTATTCTCATAAACTCTCTCGTCTGGTGGGTACTTTGCCTCACTGTTTACCTAAGTTTTTTAGAGAAGCAAGAGATGATGTATAAACACTAACCTGTCCAATAGTTTGAGGCTGACATTTTAATTTGTATAAGATCTTGTTGTAATAGTTTATGTAAGTGCGGACAGCATACAACATGAATAAGTATATACTTCTTTCACTGAGCTTAGGGGAGTAAATCAAACCATTCTTTTAAAGCTTTTGTTTTGCTTCTTTTACCATCTTCTTCTGGGAAGCTGTGAGGACACGCAGTCTCTCTGGCTTCATAGTTATCACAAACACTAATGTAAGTGGTGGGCCCAAATGTAGAATAACTCCCTCTTACCTTGCATTGGTTATTATTTATTTACTGACTTTTGCTTCCTTGTAAAAAGAAAAGAACTACTATGTAACTCACGATTGAAATCATGATATATGCATTTAAGGGTAAACCATAAAATCCTGGTACATGTTAGGACCTATGATTCCTATCATTCAGTGGCTATTTCCTATGATGTTTAGTAATTTATATTTTATTGGTGCAGGTGAAATGTTGTAAATTAACATGCAAGGTGACTGACATCAAGGATCTTTTGACATGCCAGTACTGTTTTGATAAAGCTTTTGATAAGTTCTATGACATGTATACTGCAACTTGGTATGGAATGGGTGACTGGAATTGCTGTTTATTTTTCAATTATATTTCGGGTTATTTACATCTTGCTACCTTTGGTTTGGCCTGAAATTAAAAAGACTTAAGGACTGATGTTCTTTTTTATTCATTCAAAATTAACAAACTTATACAAAAGAATAAAGACAAAAAAAAAGAAGAGGAATCTTGAGAGTTTTCTTAAATAAAAGTTCAAGGGATGGAATCTCAGGGATTAGATGAATAAAAGATAGACTAACTTGAATTTAAAAAGTTAAAGGATAAAACAAAACAATCGTAAAAGATCATAATGCTTATATTTATTTTTCATTTTCCTATAAACAAAATGATCCATCGGTGTCTAATAGATAAATGTGCACTTGTGGTGCAGGAAAGGCACTGGGATTTCGATCATATCAGGTTCTATTTGCTGTGAAGATCACTTTGACTGGTAAGTATATTAGTACTGTTATCTTCTGCTTTTTACGTTATGGCTTCGATATCATGTCATTGATCTTCTTTATGGCTTGTTGATGCTGCAGGCATCGGATGAACTGTGTGAATGCTGGTTTGGAAGACAGTGCATATATTATCAGTAGGAGTTCCCAGAAAGACAAGCGTATTCAGCTTAGTGACTTTATTTTCTGAAGGGATGGCTGAGGCAGACAACTGAACTTTGGTTGCTCATAATGGTACCTCTTTGTATACCTAGATAGTAATACTTATAAAATAGGGCTGTATAACAGAAAGGATTGCAGTGTAAGAAGTCTACATTCTAAATTGCTAATGGGTGCATTTCCATGTTACATATATAATGATCTGAATGTGAAATGTGTGTTTGCTGCTTCATGCACATTGTTTTTCTTTTTGTTGTTGCTTTTATGAATATGCAATGTGATAGCTTGTATGTCTAATTTCACAAAGTGGTCAACCAAGTCCACTTTCAACCCCCCCAACAAATTCAATTAAAAAGAATGACAGCTTACAATAAAATTAATCAAAACTTCGTAGCCTTACACTCTTTGCCCTTAAATGTGTGATGACATCGACTTTTAAAGCGGGCACAAGAACAATCCCTCGGTTCAAGTTATGTTCATGCCATTCAGTCTTCTCATCAGCCATTTCCCACTTCACCTGCACAAATAAAGATATAATATATTCAGCATGATCTTCATTGGCGCCAGATGTTCTTAATTTACTTGAGCAATTCTATAAAATAAAAATAAAAAAGACAAAAATATTAAATTGGTGAAAATGAACTTGAAAACACTACTCATTTAACATTGTCTTTTTTTTCTTTAAAACTTTTCAATGAAATTTTTTTTTTAAGTAAAAGATGTTAATATTTAATTATAAATAAGAAAATATAATGGAAGATAAGTTTTTAGCCCTAAAAAAGCAAAAAGAGTATAAATGACTTTTCAACAAGCATCTAATCTAAGTCTTTGGGTTAGTCCAAATAGTGAAAGTGAGTGAGCTAAGGATAATGATTTTCCTCCAATATAACAAAAAAAATTATATCTATATATAATCCAAAAATTTATCGAATTATTGTATTTAAAAGCAAAAATTATTAGGCTAAAACAAGGAAATATTACGATGCTACAAAAAGGAAAGATTATTAAGATTTGGTATTTAAAGAAAAATAAAATAAAAAACAAACAAAACGGAAAAAATAAAGAAAAGAAAAGGTATAAATACGGCAAAACCCAACCCAGTAGACCACGCGTTCCCTTTTTGGGTTCTCCTCTGTTCTTTGAGTCTTAAGAAGCTGTAAGTTATGGTCTTTGTTGGTTGTTTGTATCTTATAAGTTTATGTTTGTACATCATATATTGCATCGATTACTATCCCATTCTAATTTGCAGTATGTGATTTGCAGCCCGTCTTAATTTCACCAATTTCCTTTTTTTCGTTTCCGAAACCCTAATTTATAGCTTTGCACAATTCTATTTTTCGAATTCCGTATGCAGGTATTGAATTTAACTCGGAATCGTATTTCGTTTACGTAACCTAAATTCAATTCTATGCAGCCATTTACATAGCCTTCGGAACCCTGGTTTCGTTTTCTTTTAAACTCTTTTGTCCAAATTACATAATCGAATCTTTACCTAAAAAACTTTCTGAGTCTGACCTATCAAAGTTTGATTCTTTTTTGGCAAAAACCCAATTGATCGTTTTTTCATTTTATATGCAGGTAAAGCTGTAATTTGAAGTTAAAAGTAGTAATGGGAGGTCACGGAGGTCTGAATATACTGCCCCAGAAGCGGTGGAATGTGTACAACTTTGATAACAGAGAGAAGGTGCGGCAGGATGAAGAAGCTGCTGCCAAAGAAGAGCAGCTCAAGCGTGAACAGTCGCGAAAGCGGGATGCTGAGTACCGTCTTGAGCAGCTCCGGGTTGCCCGTGGCTTGGCTCCGTTGATCCAAGCTGAGCAGCCTGCTGAAGTGGAATCGAAGCCGGGTCATATTAATCTCTTTGAAGGGATTAAGATTTTTGACCCTATTAAGGGGTTGGAGAAGGAGGGAGATGATGCTAAAGATGGGTTTAAGAAGAATAAGAAGATGAAGAAAGAGGAAGCGAAGCCGAGGGTTGTGACAGCAGAGGATGAGAAGTATAAATTGGGCTATGGAGTTGCTGGTAAAGGAGTTAAACTGCCATGGTACCTTGAAAAGCTAAGTGCGGATGCAAATGATGAGAGTGGTGAGGATGATGAATCATCAAGAGGGGTCAAGGAGGAGAAGAAGAACAAGAGTGGAAAGAAGACATTGGAAGAATTGAGGGAAGAACGGTTGAGAAGGGAGAAGCGAGAGAAGGAAAGGGAACGGACTTTGCTTCTGAACAAGAGCCGAAAAGATGCAGCTGCTTTTAAGGATAGAGGGTTTTCTAGGAGGTGAGGTATATAGAGTAACAGAAGTGTTGTTTAACTAAGTAGATCTTTGAATTTTCAGATTATAATTGTTTTTTGTAATCTGTATAATGAAATCTTTGGTGTTTGATGTATCGAATGTTGTTATGGTTGCTTGACTTGTTTCTATGATGATGTTACAATTACTTTACATACAGGGGAAGATGTCCTGCAAGTGGCCAAACTGTTTTCCATTTTGCTTTGTATATAAATGCTTATGTGGTACTTGAAATCTGTAAGATCAGATCCCATTTTTCTAGGTTAAAAATATCAATGTAGACTATGTAGATAAAAAAAACCTGAGTTTCTTCAGTAGAGTACTTAAACAAAGAGAAGAGACCCATAAACATGACAATGTGGTTCAAAGCTATTTAGATGAAAAGCATTTCGGTGTTGGGGATAACTTGATAAGCACATCCATGAGTTTGGATGGATTGTAAGCATGTTTTCGATTGCTATTTATCACCTATCCTCACCTCCCAACCAGGAAAAAAAAAAANAAAAAAAAAAAAAAAAAAGGAGCAAGCAAAGATAATATCTCGTTTTGTGCACCTGTCAAAAGTAGAGATTTGCAACTTGTAATGCAATTTTTGAAGATCCACAGGCTTGCTTCTTGTTTTAAGTTTTTTGGTGCTCATTTATTGTTTGGCTTTTTTACACAAATACCACCTGGACTATAGTCTTGTTTTAAGTTTTTTGGTGCTCATTTATTGTTTTAAGTTTTTTTTTTTTTTTTGGTAGAGATTTTTTTTAAAGTTTTTTGCAATACCTAAATAGTGGAAGAGAGCATGAGGGGAGAAAAATATTGTATCTTTGTCACCAAAATTTCTTCAGCATGTATTACCTGAATTTGAGTTGGTAAAGCTGGTCTGTAAGTGACCATGTCTTTTTGGAGACTAATAATAAGAGGGTTGTACTTGTACATATCTAGAAACTAGAGATTGTTTGCTTTCCTAACTTAGTTTACTTTGTATAGCTTTACCACTGATATGCATTTGCACTTTGAATATATTAGTTCTGTACCATGTATGTTTTGAGCGTGAAGAGATGATGAATAACAACACACCTTGTAGTTTCATGTGGTAAGTGTTAAGCAGGTTCATTAGCCCCTAAAATTATCAATATGTGGGTGATGAATTAATTTGTAAATGTCCAGAGAACAACCTTTACTTCAGCATAATGACAACTAAATCACCTTTGTCCGTGTCCATCATTTGGCATGTACAATATGAATGCAAAGCAATGCTCATTGAAGATGGTGAAAAACCAATGAGGTTTAAAAGAATTGCACAGAGTGGGATAAAGTTTAATGATGGAGCAGGCCAAGATTATAGTATGCTTGGAAAATTCGTGAATGTTTCATTCTTTTTTATATCTTTTCAGTTTGTGTTCAAGTAGATTATCTGCCTAAGTTTGACCTTTTTTTATTCAAAGGGTTTCAATTCAATGGGTCAAAATTCAAAAGGGTTTCTTAAGTGCAGGTTTGTGGTTGATGAATAATGGACTTACGATTGTGCTTTTCTTTGGGTCAAAGTTATGCCAAAAAAAATATCGCCGTTGCCGGGGATCGAACCCGGGTCACCCGCGTGACAGGCGGGAATACTTACCACTATACTACAACGACTGATTGTTTTCAGTTTTGGTCCATAGCATATTAGTTCTAGTTACTTGTTGATGTAGAACAAGACGCTTCTAATTTACCAAATAAAAAGTTTAATATACAGAATAGGTCTACGAAGATGAAAAATCACTTTGAAGTAACCTGTTTTCGATCATATTTTATGAACATTATATAGGGCCTTCAGAAATGGGAAATAAAAGAAGCGGATGTTTATAAATTCCTCTGGTTTTTGTAACTTGTCCACTTTGTATTAAAGTTTTATTACATTCGGTTTCATGTTGTACTTTGCTTCCTCTATAAGCTTCGTTTGTCAGAACAGTTCATTTTGTAGCACAAAAGTTTGCCATGCCATTTTTGGGAAGCAGGGACTGTTCCCTCAGGCATACAATAAGCAACAGTTGAGTTGCGTTTAGTTAAGTTGATTGAATGCTACTCTAACGCAGCTACTTTCATGTGAACCATGAGAGGGTTAGCGGACAAAATAGATCACGAGAAATCCTTAATACAATGAGCCTTCAATGTCATTTTTACTTAGCACACCAAAATGAACCAGAAAAGACGATCTATGTGGGTTTAGCTCACTGCACTTAACAGTAGAACACAAACGACCCTCCAATGCATTTTAGCTTTAGTACACTTACATAGCCATGAGGGTGAGGTCCCAAATGTTCTACTACTTGTTTAGGACTCCACTCCACGTAGATCTATTTATTCATCCTAATGCCGAGTTTACAAATCACAACTAAAAGCCAAACCACTAAACCAAAATTTACATACTCAAACACCAAACAGAGAGCCCAAGCTCTTCACTCAATCTTAACCTGATAAACATTCTCCTTCTCCTCCTCTTTGACCTTAGGAACCACCAACTTCAGAACCCCATTCTTCATCTCAGCCCTGATGGAATCCAGCTTGTACAGATTCGGAGGCAGATCCAGTCTGCTAGAAACCCTTCTCGCCCCACCACTCTCTTCGTCCTCTTCATCCTTGGCCTCCCCTTTCACTGTCAGCGTGTTCTGCTCCACAGACACCTTCACGTCCTCCTTGTCCAGACCTGGCATGTCCATCCGCAGATACAGAGCGTCCTCGCTTTCCTTCACGTCCCACCCTCTTCTCGACCCTCTAGAGGCTCCGAGAAATGGGTTCTCCATCATCTGGTCCATCAAGTTCAGAACTTGGCTCAGACTCCTCGTCGGTGAAAATGGATCGAACACATCTGCAACTCACGAAATTGACAAAAACCCAATTTAGATAACCCTGAATTATATAAGATAAAACTAGTGAATTCAAATTGGGGGAAAATGGGAAGAACCCAGATGACAACTACCTGAGAAAAAGCCGGGAGCAGAGTCACGGCGGCGAGAGAGGGATCTGTCGGAGCCGCGATCGACGGGAACCGAACTCTCGTCGTCGTAGTTGGTGAGCTGGGCGTTGGTGTTGAAAAAGCGGGAAACAGATGGAGCTATAGAGGCAGAGCGAATGGGGTTGGCGAGCTTGGACACGAGGGTTGGGGATGAGGCCCTTCTGAGAAGGATTGAAACTGAAGAAGCCATTGTCCTGGTTGCTAGGAAATGTGGGATGCTTTCGAAGGTTTAAGCTTGAACAGAAAGAGATACAAAGAAATGGAAAATGATAGGTTTGGGTATTGTTGTGGTCTGTGTTTGGATTTTTGGTACGTGATGGGTTTAAGGAGGAGGTTTTAAATAGAGCAGACACTTGTGACGAGAGGAAAGAAGGAGAGAGTTGGAGAAAGTTCCAGAGCTGAGGGGATACTTTGAAGGTTCTAGAAACAAACAAATTCATGTTCATCTCTACACCGTTATATTTGGGCCTATGGGTTTTGGGTTTAGAGTTCTAAACAAAGATTAAAAACTTTGTTGGGCGCTACTATTCAGACCCAATTTCTACTACCATCAACACCACCACCACCGAAATGTGAGATCCAATCCAACCTTTTTATTCCTCTAACTGCATATGTTGAAGTGGAAAAATTCTCTTGGCCAAAAAAAAAAAAAAAGAAGTGGAAAAATTCTCAAACGACAAGGTTTTCTATTTGTGTAATTCTCATTGAGCTGCACTAGTCAAGATTTGAACACCAATGATCAAAATTCCTACACTCATGGGTGAGTTCGAACACTAATGTGAAATCCATATATTTCTTTTTGTACAAACACAAGTATATATATTGTTAATATCATTTTCAACCAATTTAACTAAGATCCTTGATTTTAGAAATCTCACATTCACATTTGGATTCAACTCTGATGTGTTTAGAATACGAAGGATAAAATTAGAAATCATGCTTATTTCTTTTTTATTATAAGAGAGGGTAACTATGTAAAAAAGAAGCTTTTATCTTCAGCCAATTAAACAACATAAATTCACAATCATGCTTATTTCGCACTAAGAGTAAAACTACCAAGCCAAAAATAAGTTAAAAATATAATTGACAGAAGACAACAAAAAATAAGCCAACGATGCATAAGCAAAATCAAACGTGAAGGTTTAGACTTTAGAACCTTCAGTTCAGACCATTCTTCGAATCAAACAATCTTAACATATGACCAGTGAAGGTGGAACCTAGGGATCAACTTGAAATGGATGATAATTATGAATTTTACGATAGTTTATCACCAATTCTCGACAAATAGTTTCTATTAATATTCATCGCAATCCAATAAAATACTCCGCAAAATTCTTGTTTTCCATACACACCCACTGCTTAGAGGAGAGGTTTAGATTAACCAACCCAAAACAAACAAACACAAAATAAATAAATAAATGAGAGAATCTGAGATTCATTGGGATAGCTACCAACAAACAAAAACAATATAAAACAAATGAACACATGTTCACATCACACTGAGATGTATACAATTATTAACCATCAGAGATACAGTTAACCAAAATCTCTCAAGTTGAACCACAAAAAAAAANAAAAAAAAAAAAAAAAAAAAAAAACAAAGTGAAAAGAAAATCATCCTCTTTAAGTTACAAAAAGAACGTAAGTTTACCACACGAGTTCCACGCACTAATCTAGAATTCCAGCACCTACAGATCCATGACCCCATCTAACCAAGTTTGGAAGCTTTCGCAAAACTAACTACAAATGATCATCGCTTTTTAACTTCTCCATCAGCAATCATTCTTCAATGACTGAGAAGGAACCGGTTTGACAAAAGATCTGGAACAGAGTGCTTACGACTTCTTCATGAGGTAACCCAAAAGTATGCCAAGCAATCCAACAATAATGACAAACATGATCGAAACCCCACCACCACTTTTCGCCCCTTTATGCCTCAAGAGTTCCTACACAATAACTTAATAAGAAAAGCAAAAAACATATTTGGGAAGCAAGAGAATAACAATGAAGAAATGTGAAATCCATAGAAGAACCATAAGCTTCACATCACATGCAATTCGCAAAAATATATTGTATGATAGGATGGGAAAATTACTGTAGCCTTTAAAAGTAGATGTATAAACTTCAGAAAAGTTAAATAAGAAACAAAATCTAAATCAGTATAATACGGCCACAAAATTTTGCATTCTATATTTTGGTACTATATACACAAATCAAGGAGCCAAAAAGGTTACGAAAAGAACAAAGATAACATAAAAGTTACTATAACCTCCCTCAGGATTATTATAAATTAATCTACCCTCAGTTCTTCTAAACAATTCTTAGTACTCTTTCTTCTCTTTGGCAAATCAAGATATAGAACTCATAAGTCATAACTAGTGAGTGATTAGTATATCTACTTATGGTGACTTTTCAATAGGAAAAAAAGAGGCGGCAAGCAGAAATCATTTCAGACACTTGTAAAGACAGAGCATTATGAGGAAAGAAAACATGCAGACTTCTTAGAGCTTGCTGATATTTCTGTTGCTATGAACTTTCAATAACACCATCAAGGCATATGCACATCCGCTCAATGACGAACTAATTTTGATCATTGCAAATTGGCATTACACAATCAATACAGAATAAAGCAGAGGACAAACATAATTCCATATAAATTCCATAAACTCTCACCAGCTCCTGACGAAGCCTGCTAGTTTGTTGAATTGCACTATTCTTTTCCTCTGTCAATTTCAAAATAAGTGCTTTTGCCTGCAATTATACAAGAAAAAGGATTAAGGCTAGACTGGAAACACCAAAAGTTAAATGGTAGAGTACTACTACTTATGGCATAAGCAACAGTATCAACAGCAGAAGTGGATGCAGCTTACATGATTCACTTGTGTAGATTACATATTTCCATATGTGTAGATTACTCACCAATTCAATATTGGTTGTTTCTTAATAAAGTGCAGGAAACACTCAAATCTTGCAAATGAAAGGCATTTGCAAGAAATGGAAAAGTTTCAACACCCATTAAAAACATAAAATAGCTCTTTTGTGATGTCAGGCATGTTGATGATGCTTTGATAAACCACAACTAGATCTCTAAGAGAGTCAAATAAGCAAGAAATAAAACTTGTCATCCAAGGAACAATCACAAAAAAGCCAAAAGGTGGAATCCGAAAACTTTCCATCATTTTCTGACAATCCTCAGATTCAGGTAAGGCTGAACTCTGAAAGGTAACTAAACCAGGGGGAAAAACAGTGATTACAGTAATTCTCTAATGATGGGTTCATCCTAATTTTTACCCATTAACGCATGCTAATTACAAAATTAATATATAGCCATTTAAGTACAAAAGGAACATGAAAGAGAACATTGTGCCATACTAAAATTCTGTAAGCATACAAATGCAAAACAAGGAGAACACCTCAGTACAACATTCCATGTTATGCAAGACAACAGAACTCAAGTTCCACATACAGTGCCTTACAGACATTTCATGGTATTTTGCTGTAGATTGAGGATAAATGTACATGCATGGATGACAAGTATAAAATACGTCACACTATAAAGGATTGCACCAGAGATAACTGTAGTACAATAAAGCCCAGAAAAATAAAATACCATTCCATGTGTGCTGATGGGTGCATGCATGTGTGTGTGTGGAACAAATATCAAGCTAGACAGGTTTTGTTAGCACATAGAGCACCAACCCAATTAGCAAATAGATACACAAGATACTAAGCAAGGTCACATGAACCTTGTTGTCACAGTAACTAGTTCAGAAATCAATTTATAATTCTTTCTAATAAGCTTGTACACAACTCAATCATAATGATAATTATAACAAAATAAAAAGGACAACAATGAAATAGGCATCCGACCTAAAGACAAACATAACAGACCTTATGAAATACAAACAAAAAAACCCAGAAACTGGATAAGGTATGAGGCACTACATAATCGTAGATTTTTGTTCTGTGTGTGGGCATTTACCTCTGCAGATCTGACCTGAGAATCAAGCCGCCCCACAAATGCTCTTTGAGCCTGTAATCACGATAAACAGCATGCCAATCAATATCTTTCTACTGACTGAAGACAATAATTCATCATATAGTCTTATACTCATCAAGTACTCACATTGGTAAACTCAGCACCATTCACATTTCCATTCTCTGAAAAAGAACCCCTAGGTGAAGACCCTTCTTCTGACCCTTCTGGAACCGGAGAAGGTGGTTGAGGAGCAGAAACATATACCACTTTCAATTTGCACTCCTCAACCATATTTCCCGACTCTTTATTGAACTACACAACCCCAATTCAAAAAATAAATAACATTCAACATAAAATACACAAACACATCAGAATCACAACATTGTGTAATATAATATAATTACCACTTCTGGAGTAATATCCTTTGGAGTTGCACCATCATTGGTTTTTACACTCTGAAGCAGAAACTTGTCCTTGCATTGCATGTCAAGAGGAGCCTCCTTCTGTGCTTGCATTGTGACTAATCACAGCAACGATAAAAAAATAATTACTTGTTAATATTTATAAAAACCACAAAACACATATATATATATATATTAACTATAGAACAAAAATGAATATTATTCACCTATAACATCACATGTGGATCGAGGCATGACAATTCCCGTGTTGGGACGAACACAATACTTCTTGGGATTCGTAGTCTTGACCTGAGCATAATCAAATCATATCAAACATCCAAAGCATCCTAGAAACCTTACAAATACATGCTTCATCTCAACCAGCAATTTGGTTATTGGAAAAGCACAATAAATTATTAAGGAAAAAAAAAAATTCCCAATCTTAATTACAAATTCCGGATTTGAATTTTATTATTCATGTTGTCTGATTTGCAACATACGTAAATCACTCCCAAACATAGCCAAATGCAACAAAATAAAAATATGAATAATTCAAGCTCAATGGAGCTGATGCGTTCACATTTACAATACTTACAAATTTCCCACATTTTCCCAACAACCAAATGGAGAATATAAGCATTCTTAGAAAAGAAAAAGAAATGAAAAAGATGACATAATATTATAATTCTTAGAAGGCTAGAAGCATTTCAATTTCAACTTGAAGCTGAAGCACATGTGTAAAAACAAAAACAAAGAGGAGGGAATACCTTAAAAGCGACATAGCTATCGGTCTTATTCGACAGCAGAAGCGAGCAAGAGATCTGTTTCTTCAATTCGACTGAAGAAAAAGCCAAAAAATAAAAATAAAAACGATGAAAACGAAAACAAAAACGGCAACATGCAAGCTCCTGAAAAACGGAAAAAAAAAAAAAAAACACACAGATCGGAAAGAAAGCGTTTGGTAATATTTACTGACATGGGAACTTGAGCTCCAGAGGCTCGATGCTGAGAAGCTCGCCCGTGCTCATTGGGTTGATCGTTCGATCGATCGGTTGATTTTCGGTTTGAATTGGAAACAAAGATGGGCGGAGAGATCGAGAGGGAGAGAGAGAGACAGGGGTTCGGAAATTGTGAAAATGATGATGATTGTGAATGAATTTATGAGTGAAAGTGTTTGTCTTGTATTTTGTGTTTCTGGTTTCTGAGAAACAAATAATCTTTTCTTTTCTTTTTCTCTCCGACTTTTTGAGTTATGAACTTATGAGTAATTACTAATTGCTAATTATGAATCAACGTGCGTTGAACAACGCAACCCAAGCCTCTCTCTCTCTATACCTTTTTTTGGCATTTTTGGTATTTTCTTTTTCTTTTTTCAATTGTTTTTATTTTTTTTATTTTGTAGAACTTTATTTTGTGGTTGTTGGTGTTGCATCGCTTTAAATGGTAATTTGGTATGGGAGGGACTTTAATAGAAAGGGAAGCATTAAAGAGGAAGTGGAGAGGAGTTATTTTTGGACTCCTCCAAAAGATCGAGACCCTACATCAAGCGCTGCTTTCATCGCCGGAGTAGCATTATCAGCCCTAGATGGCTAATCTTTTAGAGATGGCTATATCTCTTTGAGATGGCACCTAAAAGAAAATTAAGACTTTAACCAACTTTTCATTGGAATAGACTAAAATATCCTTGAAACTTTTTGAATTGAGTAATAGAGATTTTAAAATCTCTTTCAACAAAAAAAAGAGAAATACTGCTAAATCAATAACTAGTTAGTAAACGCCGTTTAAATGGAATAGACTAAAATATCCTTGAAGCTTTTTGAATTGAGTAATAGAGATTTTAAAATCTCTTTCAACAAAAAAAAGAGAAATACTACTAAATCAATAACTAGTTAGTAAACGCCGTTTAAATTTAACATAACAAACTAAATTTAAAGTAAATAACACGGATTTATGAGAAAAAACTGCATCGCCCCTCTACACTATGATGTGAGTAACGCGAATTTGTGAATAGAAAAATAATTTTTTTGTATTAAAATAATAATAAAAAGCTCGTTAATCAATGTATGTGTAACATGTGTGATTTTTTTTGGAGAGCATGCCAAAGCTTAAAGAAGAGGAGATTATGACATCCATAGAGATAATATTAGCTATGTGATAAAAAATAAAAAAAAAGTCTAAAATACTTAAGTAAGGTCTAAAAATTTAATAACTTGAAATAGTATTTTTGAACAAGATTTTGAGTCGCTATACTGCATATCAGTCAAACTTGAAAATGTTTTGTTGATTTTACACCGGCATTTGTATTGAACCAAAAAAATGATTAAAGAGATCATCAACTTATGTTTTATAGTTTTTTGCTCTTGAAAAATTAGAGTACGGGACCTTTTACTTCAAACATTTTAAAGGGGATGTTACCTTTGAGTGTTGAGGAACAAGGAGATGAGTTTCTCTCTTCTTAGGTTATGACCAAAAAATGAAGGTGACTTTCTCTTTTCTTAACCTTGAAATTTTTTAACTAGGAAAAGAATTTGTGCGGAAAAACTCCATAATACGTTTATTTAGTAGTAAGAAAGGTTAATTAAAATTTGACATTTGGCCCTCACCTTTCTCTCTTCGAGAAATGTCAAGTTTTAATTGATTTTTTCTGTTACTCAATATGATGACGTAATAGAAAACTCCCCACACAAGTTTTACTTTGGTGTCTACTACATTTACATCCAAAAGGTGGTTACCATCAAAAGTCAATAATTGAAACCCAAATTCTTCTTGCATCTATGCATGTACCTTTGAGATATGGCACTCATTGAAGCTCCAAAGATTGGATTTCATTTGTACTACAGCCATGAATTATTACAATAATTATTAGCCACATATTGTTGAGGAAGGGCCCCAAAGAAAGTAATATTGTGCTTGTTATGTGAAAATGAAAATACAAGTCATTAGTCATTAGTAATCATTACAAAAGTTGGATCATACCATTGGCTACTTTTCTAAAAATCATTTTGTCCTATGTCGGGATTTGACCGACTCCAAAATCCAAAATGCTGGGGAAATCTCTAGCATTATAAGTTTATAACAAATATCTTTGTCCATAACTATACTAAATCTTGATCCAAGTCCTTATATCATTCTCATAGGCTATGGTATTTCTGTTTTTTTTTTTTTTTTCTCTCTGTGTGGGGAATGACGGAAGTGTGAGATCAAATTATGGACGTGGATGGCTCCACCCCTAAAATATGAGTATGCAATGCTTTGGTAGTTTGGTAGCAAGATTATTTCCTGTTTGGGCCCAAGGTTAGGCTAGACCAAGCTGGACAATTAAAATTAGTGCCACTGTTGCTGTTACAAAGCCTACCGGTGCTGAGGTCAGGTTTTCAAAGCCTACCCACTTGAGTTTGGTCCAATTGTATAAACTATAAAGAAGAGTGGACCAAATCCAAATTTCCAACCAGAAAAGAATACATTACATTGGTTTATTGGTTAGTCTTGATCTCCAAGCACAAGACGAGTGGGTTCATGGCACAATGAAGATTCCAGAATGAAATTTAACAGAAACAAGACAATTTAGAAGTCCTTAAAAATATAAATTTTTATCTTGGGAATATAAAAACGGGAGTATTGCTCATGCTCCCGCTATAACCCCTCACTCCTGTGAAAGTGTATCCGCAGAAGTGCAGGGGGCTAAATAGCCCCTAGGAGGAGCGGGAATAGTGCTTCTTTAGAGAAAGTACACATTTATTGGCTAATTGGACCTGGTTGTACTTCCCAAGAAGTTGATCTCAAGTCTTCAGCATGCAGCCAAAGTTCTTTCAAGACCTGTCAGGAGAAGAGAGTGAGAGACTCAATAAAAGATGATTCAGGTTAATACCAATAAGAAGAAAAATGTCTTAGAAGTTAGAACTCACTGTCTTGGTTTCCTCAAGTGCAGCTTCTAATGCTTCAATTTTCTGCAACACAACAAAAATTAGCAAATGTTTGCACAATCTGCTGAGTGAAATGTTGGAAATAAGAGGCATAAATATTTGTATTCAACTCACTATTTTGGCATCTCTAAGTACTGCTTCCAAAGCCTGGATTTTCTGTGATGCAATTCAAACAAAATGCATTAAATCACAATGAACTGATGAAATTGAAGTCCTTTTTTTCAACCAAAAAAAAAAAAGAATCCAAAAGTACTGACTAAGAGAGCATTATAAGATTATTTCGTTGTCATAAAAAATAAATAAAGAGTTTGAGAAATCATGACAAAAAAAATTGAAACTAAAATAAGTACATCAAACAGCCTATCTGAATGAATATTCTGCTAGATTATGCTAGGCTTGTTTTCTGCAGAAGGGAAATGTAATCTCAAAGCAGATAGAGTGGTGTGTGCTTTCAGGAATTCAACTGTACAAGTTTTAGAGATATTGAACAGAACTATGCAAGCAAGACACTGGTTATAAGAGGTGATTACCCTATCGCGCAACAACACTTCTTCCAAACCCTCAGTACCGTTTTCTTCATAATTTTTTACCTCATTTCCCATAGAGATTGCCTGAAAGATATAAGCAAACATGGTACCTGAAAGTCATAATCTGATGCAACAAAACTTGCATTAAAACACTTGGGAAGGAAAATATTCCAGAAAAGTTGATGACCTGAAGCAGTTCTGTAACTTCTGGATTATTCCAGGGTCCTTTGTCACTAAAAAGGCAGCCCCCATAGTCAGAACAGGTACAGCTTCCACCCAGAAAAGTTGGCAAATTACTGCAGTATTGAATTTTAATTAACATTTTATGTGCGCAAATATCTGAATGAATGGACCAAGAAACCATCAGTGCTTGTTCACGCAAATCTGTACAAATTTGCACTTGATATGCTTACCTTTGATCAACAACATCAAACAGGTCACTTTGATAATTGTATCCCAGCACCTGCAATAGTAATCTCATATGTTCAAAATAATTATTCCACTATCTGGAAGGACAGTGTGACTGTTTGAATGCTAATCTAATATTGAGAAAAGAATCCTACTTGAATCTTCGCTAACGTGCGTGGATCAAGGAAAGCCTTCACTAATTTCCACAGCATTTTAAACCCAGATCCAGCATTGACAATAAAGAGGCGATTTAGAGTCTGAAAATATAAGCATATAAAGTTATAAACTAAACATGTCTGTGAGTGCGTGTGTGTAACTAAATATGTCCTCAGCTCCAGTGAATATATCTAAAGTCGACTTCTTTGGACCTGGCCAATCACCAATTTTTAGAGGGGACTTGGCCTTTTTTTCTCTCCTTGTTACTCAGTAAGTAACTCATCGATAACATCATCATCATCAATTATGTTGATCTTTGTTTATAATCTAGGTCCTAATCCCCTGACTCACCAATCAACCACTTCCCACCATCTTCTTGTTCACATAGCATCACTGCAGGGCAATGACAACCTACGTACCTCTGGGTAGTAATTGCTATCAGTCTTCTGAATTTCCATAAAGAGATATCTTGCAGGCTTTGAGAAATTAGCCAAACCCTAATCATAGGCAGAATTCACAATTAAGAACTTGGTATTTAAAGTCAACAACAATAGTTATAACCAGCAAAAGCTTAATGGCATGAAATTGATTTTTGTTAAATGAAAATCAACCTTCATGAAGTACAAAGAAAATTTTAGAACCAGAATTCAAGTGCCAAGCCCCAAAAGGGGGCTTAATTGCATGGAATTTGTAAACAGCTAAAAAAAGAGAATTTCTCTGTCTGACACAGAGTTCATGTCCTTCAGTACTATAAGCTAGCAACACACTGTGCCAATACTTCAGTAGAATTAACTCTGTGGGGAAAATGTCAATAATTATATACAGATGATCTTTAGCAAGATCATGGATCTTATTGATTTGTATAGATAAAGTGATAAATAACTCTATGTTGAAAGGTTAGCTCTAGATGGACTATGAGAAAAAGATACTCACCACTCCATGCACATCTAAAATGCTTGTTGTAGATGCTACATGCCTCTTCGCTGCAATTGAGCATGCAGGGTATCTAAAATTTAATGTTTTCTCTTGTTCGGACACATGATACTTGGCAAATCTTTCAAGGGTAGTTACTTGCAGTAGTTTGTTAAGGTCTACCATCCCAATCCTTTCGATGTATACTGGTCTACCATATCGGTCTACCCCATGATATCCATGAGGATAGCATTTCTTTACTGCTTCATACTCCTCATACTTAAAGTCCTGCGATAATTGATCTCACAAGTATCTTATTGATTTAAGCAACAGAACCTCAGCATATATCTCATTTTCATAACAAAAAAAAAAACAAATAAGTTAGAAGATGTTCTTTCAATTTTTATTTTTTTCCTGGTTAGATAACAGAATACAACTTGGAAATGGTGTATGGAAAACAATATATGACTGGTGATAGATGATGTCTACAAAATTGAAGACTAAGTTTAGAAGCAGAGAATAATCATTTAATAGTGAGAGTTTACAGTATTGAGAACTCAGGTTTTAAATCATCTTAATAACCTTACAACGTCTTATATTAGCTAGCCAAAAATCAATGCTTGTAAGGGAGGAAATGAAGAAACTCTGCATTCTGCATTGTTTACTACTTGTGCTTCAAGCACACCAAAATCAATGCTTTTCAAATGCCATGTCTGGCAAATCTTCTTTTCCAAAAGACCAAATGGATTCTATTACTTGGAACTGATAAGATGTCATGCTGGAAAACCAATATCATACATGATTTTCCACACTGTTTCTAGTAGAAAATATAGGAAAATTCAGTTTGAAACTCACCTTTGGAATTGCATCAACCATATTATCCTCTCGCCATTTAAGATAAATCAAGAACGCATCTTTTGCTTTAGCGACATCAAAGTCCCTCATTCGGAGAAACCTAAAAAAAGAAATCATAGTAAAAAATTATCAATGATACCATTGTTAGGCAACCACCAAACCCCACAAAAGTTTAAACTCAAACAAAAATATAGGTGCACCCTCCTACATCTTGCAAACCAACAAAGAAATGGGATAATGGGGATTTTGAGGTATGAATCCAAAACCTTCTACCACTAACAATGTATATGAATGAGCTAACATTCGTCTACAAACATTGCGTACCAACAGAAGTATGCATGTTTAAAAAGCACCTGTTTTCAATTGAAAAATGAGAAACACTGAACAAGTTATCATGTTTGTGATAATTTTGCCATCAAACTTACCTTAAAAGGGTATGATAATCATTGTGCTGTGGAGGAAGTTGACCCTCAAGAAAAAGCATTTCCCGGAAAGATTCAACAAGTTTTTCATCTTTTGGATCATGAACTCCTCCAAGAACCAATTTCAAGCTCTTACTACGCCCTCCAAGTTTACGAAACTTGAGTGACAATGACTTGAAGCCTAAGCTTGACATTGAAGAAGACTTTTTCCCTAGTTGAGGAGGGAGATGCCAATGGGTTTCAATTGGTGGATGAATGGTTTTGGGCTTCCCTGAACTTGAGGATTTATCACCATCTCCGTCTCCACCACCTCTCCATATAACTATATCCGTATCTTCTTTTGATTTATGCATACGTGAATAGCAAAAGTATGCCTTTATGGAATCTAAGTTTAATTGATGTGCTTAATTTTGGAAGGGGAATTGAAGAAGCTTGAACTTTTTCTTTTAAAAAACAAAATATAGAGAAAATCACTTTGGTATCATACCAGGAATTGAAGAAGGTAGCTTGAACTTAACAAAGACTGTGATGGTTTCATGGAAGAAACTGTTTAGCAACGGAGAGAATGGCAACCCCGTTACAGTGTTAGTGGGCAGGGAGTTGTTGAAATTGAACTGTAAGTGAAATTTGTGAAAGGCACAAAGAGGGAAAGAAAAGAAGGTGCAAAACAAACGTAAATACAAAAGAAAATATGAAAGCTTTGAAAGGAGAAAAGGTGAAACCCTGTTGAGTTGGGAATCGAATTCCATGCTTTGCTTGCACTCTGGAATGTCTGAGCGTCAAGTAAACTAGCTGTGGGGTAATGTTTTTCATGCAGAGGGAACGAGTTTTCTCCACGTCGCCTAAAGATCATATCAAATTCAAATTAAGCAAAATGTGAACATAACGCAATAAAATCTTGAGCTCAATCAAATTCATAAAGTTCCACCATTAATATTTTAAGGCCTGCAAACGAGTTCAACAACTATTTTGGGCCAAAGTTAGGGAAACATCATTAAAGCTTTCGCCTGTTGGGCTTTACTCAGCCTTTTTTTTATTTATGAGCCTAGTAGGACGACGAAAACGCCTTCCACCCCAGAATCGTTGCACCGGTTAGGCATCCGCGCTAGCCGAGTGACTTAGGGGTGCACAAGTATACTTCGCAAAAAAGAAGTGCTTCAAATCATTACTATTTGACTTAGGTGGTCTCGTTGACGTTGACCGCCGAACGGCGGCACATGCGCTAGAGAAAGAGCCTAGCACGATGAGAGTGAGTGAGGAGAGAGAGCATAAAGACGATGGAATAAATTTAGGCATCAAGGCCCTCATATCTTCAATGTGGGATGTTTCTCAACACGCCTCCACACGTGTGGCATTATTTCAAGCCTAACACATGGACAATTTATATTGGGTAACGTGGGAGCACGTGTGACCGCTTAGGCACATCACGTGGATAACCTGCTCTGATACCATGAATGAATCTAAGCATCCATCTCAAAACCAATTGGCAATGAGAGGAGTAGCCCAAACCCTTATAAACCACTAGCAAGGCCCTCACATCTTCAATATGGAATATCTTTCAACAAAAAAGCGGTTGAGAGAGACAAAGAAAATAAAGGAAAATTTTGGGTTTGTTACAGATGCTTCATCCCAAGAAATTCTTCTCGAATAAAAAACATATTTTTTACTCGAGACAAATATATTTTTTCATACGATGCTTGATCATATACAAGTAATTTTTTGATATGATTGTAAAACCATCATATGGTATTACACAAATTTTTTTTTTTTCAAAAGTGTAACTTGTCAGTCCACAATATCATAACACTTGAATTAGTAACACCAGCTAATGAGTAAAAGAAAATTATGGATATATTGTCTTAAAAAACATTTCAACAAATTTCTTTACTCAAAAGTATAATTTATTACGTTATTACGTTGTATGACAAAAACTACTGCTAGTTGCATATGCAATTTACTATTTTTGCAGTTACAATATAACAATGATATTATATATTCTTAAATAAAAACCACTAACTTTACTTCTTCTTTTTTGGCCCCAGGGAAACCACTAACCTTACTTAAATCAACCTAAAAATATTTTGAAACACTAAAAAATACTCTGATTAACCACGCAAATATTAAGATTCAAAAAAAAAAAAAAATTAAATGAAAACTGTAGGTGCAGTGCAGCTGGAGCTACAGATGCATTCTGTGCTTTTGGCCAAATAAAAAAACAGTAAGAGGTGACTTAAAAGTGTCATTTCAGTAATGTAAAAACAAATTTTATCCTTACCACTGTATCATATACGGTATACGAACTCTTCAAGCGTGTGTAACAGTGGGGCCCACAGAGTATAAAGAGGTGGAGAAGCATCTAGAAGAACACGTACGACGACAGCATGAGCCAGCTGTATCCAATCTCTCAGACATTGTTTTTAGCTCTTCGGAAACTACAAATCCGGGACGTCATGCCCAAGCTTCAAATAAAATATTAAATAAAGTGTGCAAGTCCACGTGTGACGAAAAGCCAGTACTACTGTAAGGTCGGGCCTACGTTATTAAGCTAGTCTCACCTATAGCTCTCGTGCGATTGGTCAAAACTAGTGACAAAGACACAAACTATAACAGGGAGGATGAGGCCAAAATTGAGATTACAAGATGGGACGAAATTAAAGAAGGTAGGATGAAATATCTAGTTCTTGCGTACAGCTGGCTTGAATGAGTGAATTTCTGGCAGCTTTGGGAGGCGCACAAACCTTTAAACCAAGGCATTAGAGTCAGGGATTTACATGACAACAAAATCTTCTTTTGTATTTTATGAGTGTCCACAACATCTTTCGAAATTCTACAATATTGTCACCTCCATATTCGAGTATAGATTTGCATACTAAACGGGTTTAGTTTTGCATATTAGAGTATAAATTTCAAGAAAATGTTATTCATTTTTGTCAAGCTTACTTTTTTTGCCAATTTATTATTATTATTTTTATTTTATATTAAAAATTTATAATCAGAATCGTTATTTATTAGATTTAATTATAAAGATTATTTCTATAAAAAATTAATTATATCAAAAATTGTTTACTTATTGTATTTATGGATATTGTAAGAGAACTATAAAGAGGAAGAAGACAGGTTATATTGGACTGTTGTTGAACTGTGACATGATTCATGATTGGGTATGATTCCTATTTGTAGCAGAAGGTTACAAAGATTGGAGTGTAGAACCCAGTAGAGCACGAAAGTGCCTAATTTGCAGCAATTGGGCAGCCCATGCGTAGCCTTGGTGGATAATTGAGATTGACGACGTCAGAGACAAGTATTGAGATCCATCACTCATCAATGGCTTTATTCATGACTTGGCTGAGGGGATACGCTATCAAGCCTTAAAAGACCATGTACATAATGTACATTCTACTCAATATTCCTTCACCTTTCATGTAAAAAAAAGTAGTAAAACCAAAGAATGTAGTTTCACTCTTCAGAAAATTTTTATTGAAAATTTTTATTTCGGTAGAATTTAAATAAAAAATAACAAAATTGCTATCAACCAATTGAGGGGTAAACTTATGTTTCAAAAATTTTAGAAAATTTCATCGAGAACATATTAAGTTGGTGTTAAGAAACAAAAATTTCAAAATTTTACTCTTTATATAAAATTAAGAGAAAGAGTAAAGAATATGATGCAGACACGTATGTGCATATTTCATTATTAAATATAACAAATTAGATATGTAATAAGACTAAATAAGAGTCATAAGACCTAAAAATATTATTTTAATACAATATTTTACGTGCATTCTCATTTAAAAATATCATTCATATTAATATATAATAAAATAACATGTTTACATTTATGTAATCCGAGTTAAGAATATACTAATATAACATTATTCCATATATGACAAAATAACATGAAGGCCTGAAAATTTGAAATTTACGTATGGGCAACTGGGGAAGGCCAATCAATCTGAGCCTTTGAGGCTGTAAAATATCACTATCCCCTTCAAAATATCTGAGCAATGGTGAAAAAATGTACATTAATTAACAACAATTATGATCCGACCACATCTTTTGTCCTATGGCTTCTGACCTAGCTTCTAGCTATGTCAATGCATTAAACTTTCCTCTATTTACTGCCATATTATGAACAAGTCCAATTCTAATAGCAAGTAAACTTAAGGTGCTTGCTTAATGCCTGTGCAAAGTACAAGCCAATTAATTAACTACACAAACAAAAGTGACAACTTCACTTAAATCATATTTAATCCCAAACTTTACACAATATTCCTTTAATTCTTTGTCTCTGTCAAAGCTTCAGCTTTTGCATCACGCTTCCAATTTATGGGAATAACTTCTTATATAAACAATTTACATGTACAACTCAACTTCCCCAAGTCTAAGTGAACTAAAAACTTGTTTTTATCAGACTTCTAGTTTTAACACACCATGTGAAAGATATATATACAAAAAATATATGCAGTGACATAAAAGTTTTCAGCATGTGAGATTAAAGTCAAACTCAGCCAGGTTCAACCTCCTTTGACCTTCACTAGAAAGTCAACCCACCTTGACCTTCACAAATTCAACTCCCATTTACAGCTGGTTAAGAGTTGAGACTATCCCAAAGCAATGAACATTGTCTTCTTGCAAACCCAATTCTATGCTTCTCCAAATCATAAACAACCTCAAACCCTTGCTGCTGGTAATTCCCAAAAATAGCCCCGGGCCCACCACCCATCTCCTTCTCATCACCACCGTCCATCAACATCCAGCACCCCACCTTCCTCTTTTCCCCAAGCCCATCACCACCGTCCGTAAACTCATAAAAATAGTTCTTCCTAGGCAACACCACACTGGATTTATTCCCCACGAAATGCAACGTCACGGTCGGAACTTCCACCACCTTGTCATAGTTGTAACACGGACCGAGCCCGGTTTTGTCCTCAACCTGACTCGCCCGCTCGTGAACTCGCCCAACTCGGCGGTCCAACTCAGCAACCACCTCGTTATAGAACCGCTGAGGCAGCATGGTGTAAGTGGTGCCCGAGTCCACCACCATCCCGCCATTACCTTTCTCATCAACCCTTTTCAGAAACTCCGGCGCCTGAATGAACCTTTTACCGACGGAGATTCCGGCGAGCCCAACGGAGTAAAAATAGGGATGCTTGGGGTTGTCGAGCATGGAGGTGTAGACGAAGTGAGCCCCATTATCGCTGACTAGCTTCTCGTCGTACCGACCGAGAACGAGCGGACTCGGTCTGAGGACTCGGTCCTGGTCAAATGAGTGAGAAACGAAACAGTAAGAGAAGCGGTTACCGAGCTGGGGAGAGAAGGAGGCTAGCTGGGCCGGCATAGAAAGCAGGCCGCGGCCGAAGCCGGCGACCCCAATGGGTTCGGCGAGGGCCGTGTGGGCGCAGCCGAAGGTGAAATTTCGAAGATTTAGCGTGGGCGATGACATGGGCATTGAAAAGCTGTACTTGTGGAGGCTAGCGATTAAGCTTCCATCGCCATAAGCGTAGTAAAATGGGGGGCAGGAGAATTCGGCACATTCCGAGACCTCTATGGACTCCAGAGGACAACGCGCCATGGCGCAGAGGTCACGTGATGAGAGAGAAGAGTGGGTGGCGGAGCAGGATTGGGAGTCGCATGAAACGGCGGCGTTTTTGGGGATTCTGGGAGGTGGGGTTGTGGAGTTAGCTTCGCCTTCGCAGAGGATGCATTCGAAGGGGGAGCAGGGGAACCAGACGAGGTCGCTGCCGGTGTCCATGTAGAGGGAGATGGCTTGGGGAGGGTTGGAGTTGAGGGTGAGTGAGAGTGTGTAGTCGCTGCCGGGGGAGAGAGGGAGGGAGACTTGGCGGGAGTGGTGGTGATGGTGGTGGTGGCGGTGGAAGCGAGTGGAAGAGCGCGTGGCGGTGGATTTGAGGAGGTGGTGGGTACTGTTGAATTGGGTTTGGGAGAGGGAGTGGGTTAGAGGGAAGAATAGTGTTTGTGAAGATGAAACAGAGTATGTAAAACAGAGTATTAAGTAAAGTAGGGAGAGAGAAGAAGCCATGGATATATACTACAAAGTGGTTAGAAAACAGAGTGGAGTAGTCCAGGTTCTATAGAGGCTAGAGAGAGAAAGGCTTTCAATTTTGAATGTGTTTAGAGAGAGGGAGAGAGTGGTGAAGGGGGGGTTTATAAAGGGGTTTTGGAGGAGGAAGCTTCTGATGGGGTGAATGTGTTTTGGTTTGGTGGCCATAGAAGGTGTATTTGAGGGAAGGATTATCTTCTTAATTGTGTTGGTGTCTTACAAAAGGCAGCAATAATGAAGGTAGTATTAAATATTGATATGACAGAAATACAAAAAATGCTCAATTAAGAATACTATGTCTGTCCTGGCCAAAAAAAAGAATACTATGTCTGTGGCCAAAAAAAAAAATAGAATACTATGTCAAATTTTAGTATTTGTTAAAATATTTTGAGAATATTATCAGAATGTTAAACTAGTGCCCTAATCATGTCAAAGTGTCCATTATCAAAATAATAGATGGTGGATAGACCTGCGACTTTGATAAGATGGTTGTTAATTCTTGGGGCTTTTCAACTAATTACTCTGCTTAAATAAGGGACTTGTCAACTGAGCCTGCCTAATTAAACCTTTGCTTATTTTGTAGGACAGGGCCGACCAAAACAGAGTCAATCAGTGAAGGGTGTGATTTAAGTTTCTGGTACTTTCAAATCGCAACTTTGAATGGAATAGTTTTTTTGTCTTTGGGCTATGAATGTATGATCTGATCTTATCAAAGACGTAGTAGAATTTAGGTACTAATAACTAAATATCAATAACATTGATATAATAAGACCGCATTCATCCTTGTTTGATGCAAATTTATCTTAATCTTAGTAATTTAGAGCAAATAACAGTTTTCAAATTTTATCTTTAATATTATTTTGGTTCATGAACTTTTTTTAAAATTTTAAAATTCTTGAATTTTCACATGTATATTACTTCAGTTCATTTTGTCAATTTCATTTATTTTTTTCGTCAGTTTTAATTATGTATTAAATATATGAGTTCATTTTGTCAATTTCATTTACTTTTTTCGTCAGTTTTAAATTTTAATTACGTATAAAATATATGAGTCATTTTTGAAAGCTAAAATAGTAACTCATTTACTCTTTTTTTTCTTAACATTATACATATGACTAAAATTGACAGAATAGAATATAGTGATATACATGTGAAAGTTTATGAACTATATAATTTTAAAAACAAGTTCGTGAACCAAAATAGTATTCAAGGACCATTATTATAATTGTCTTCAGGGGTATAATTCTTGACTAAATTTTAGATGTACAAGTACATTTTTTTTTGGCCAAGAGATGTACAAGTACATTCATCTTTCATGCACATGCATTTTTTACTCGGGTCACCTTTAATATATTGAGTGTAACTAAATTGACGGGTCCGAAAATTAAAAAAAAAAAGGTTTGCTTTGGGTTTCGACCTAAGTTGTGATTCATGTAACATATACCAACATTGAGCAATAATTAATTAAGGAGGGTAGACCAATCCAATAGAACTAATCCCAATATAATAGAACTAATTGAACTGAATGAAAGCTTCCCGCAGCTGAATTAGTTCACACTCAGTTTTAGTTTGTTAACAACAATTGGCGATTGACCTATAGTTTCTATATTTGGTTACTTAAGTTAAGTTTAACAACTCTAATATAGGTTTGTTACCCAGTTATATGCATGCATAAATAGATGTAGCGATGTGCAATTGTTCATTAATTAATTAAGCAGAGAGAGAGAGAGAAATGAAATCAGCTTTTCATCATGTAAAGTAAGTAACCAAATATATAGAAATTAAAATTTTCTATCTCAGTTTCTCTCCATCCAAGCACATGCTATGGTTGATTTTCTACAGCAAGCAGCACAAACTTGGGACGTGACGACGGCAAATCACGATGGCTCAGGCAGCCAGTATTGCAAGCCAGTTGGTAGTATTCATCCTCCACTTGATCCAAAATCAAGATTTATTTATCCCAAAGTTGTAGTTGAAACTTCCATAGCCTTGGACGCCTCACCTCCTACTAGGGTTGTCAAAATGGCTCGAAAGCTTAAAACCAGACTAATTATGCTGAAAAAATGGCGATCTCAACCTGAACCCACCCCAGTAAGCCCCAAGCCTGTTCGAACCCGAAGTATATTGCATGGCCATTGGGCGTAGTTCTTATTTGTGGGGCGTTTATAACAATCAATCCTTTTACATTCATCCCTATTTTTTTGTAATAATTTTCTTATGTTTTTATCAATTGAATTTCTATGTTAATTAGTTTACCCTTATTCTTGAACATATATTTCTTCTCCCTTTCGATACGACAACGCAAGAGACCTAGATTTTAACTCGACCCCCAAATTATTTTAGTGTGACTATAACTCTATCATGTGGTGTTATTTATCTACTTATGTTATAATACATATATTTATTTATATTATACCTTAAAGGTATAAACTCATTATTCACCCATATTATAATATGTAGATCAGTAACACCACGTACGTGACACTCATATTTTCCCAAGTGAGGGATAGTGTAGAGTGGAGGTTTTGGATATGGACTATATATGGATAATGGACTATGATGTGCCATCTATTATATGGAAGAACAAATTTAAACTTGGTGGGAAGGTTTGACGTCCCAACTATTTATGCTTTCACAGTCTCGATCTCTATATGGCAATTTTATTTTGGAATGTAGATCATTTACTTTTTTTTGTCTCTGGCTACTTGACTTTTGATTTTAGTTATATATTAATTATTTAATAGTACAGAATAAAGATAAAATAGCTTTGTAACACTTTTTGAGTGTGAATGGAATTACATAAATACTTAATTGAGTTGAAGAGCAACCATTATGCTAAAAGTAGAGATTATGAAAAATCACAAATCTTTGACGGTGAGGGCAAGAGCTCTTTAATTGGTGCGTTTCTTCTTTTACGTCTTCCATTCATGGGTTAATTTTCGCACAAGTCCGGAGTAATACACAACAAAGTGTTGAGGCTTGGCCTGAAATCTAGTAATCTAGTCATTATTGGTTGTCGTCTTAAAAGGGAGAAGAAAAGTTCAAGAATAAAGAAAAATAAAACTCAATTAATAAAAAAGGTAAAAATGAATTTTAAAACAAGGTTTTTTTTTGAGAAAATTTGAAAAAGGGGGAATTCAAACATGAAAGAGTGTCAAACATAATCAATTATTATCTGTGATCATAAAATCATAAAACATGGACATAGTATAATTTTTTAAGATATTATTTGTGGTTTAAGATTTAACCGTGTAAGGTATTAATTAATAATTTTGTCCGTGTTATAATTTAAGTAAAATGGTAATACCATGTTAGCATGCCACATGGCCTTATGGTCAACCTCAATAATTTATCACCAAACAAGTCATGTACAAGTTCAACTAGTTGTGTATACATGTAAAGAGACGACATCAGTTCTAGAATTAATTACTCGTGGGAACAAAAATATCCCTTGCATTAATCATAAAGCCAATCAATAATAAAATTAAACTAAATGACAAAATGCGGGCATTAAACGTGTCAGTCAGCTTAAAACATACTACTAAACATTGAGTGTTTTGCCAAGTGTTTGGCAATTGCATTTGCAGTTTAAACTAAAAATCTACATCTACATTTACCGCTGGTTTTTTTTCATTTTTTCTCCTCTTAATTAAAGCACACGTAATTCTAATTTCTAACAAATAAATTATTAGAATAAAATTTAATAAATAAAAACTTTAATTGCAACTTTTTCTTTCTTATTCCATGTAATTTAATTTGGATCTATGTAGGCAATGATATCTTATACTAAATGCTGTCACATGCATTCAATTGCATGCTGAACAATTTGATATTGCCACGTGAATTTCATTTTTTTTTAAAGTCCCAAAACATGCATCAGAGAGATGTTAAAAATGATTGGCCATTATTATCTTTCAAATGGTTGTTTCATTCGTTTCCCCATTTTCATAAGGCGTGGAAGAGATGTTATGAAGTACAAAGATTTTTGAGCTTTGTTCATGACTCTTTCATATACGTGTCAAACGGGTCGGTTTAGATTATTTAAATTGAGTATATCGTATTTTCATAATGTGTTTATGTTGATTTATATGGTTTAGATTTAAATCCAACATTGTCTATTGTTAATTCGTACTTGTACTATACTTTAAATGGACAAGTCCATGAGATTTTTCTTTTTAAAGTGAGAAAGCTAATTTATGATTTTTTTTCTTTACAATTAAATATTAATATTTTTTGCATAAATTTGAATATTAAAATTTATTTGCATGTCTTATCAATTGGGTCAAGTTCTTATAGAATCATATATGAATTGTGATAGGAAACAAATGTTTGTATGGTGTAAACGTTGGTGTAATTTTTTTTTTATTATAAAAGGAAATGAAGGCTTTGAACCTGAATATGTATGAGTGAAATTTTTGTATTCGACCAACAAGCTAATTTTAATTCGATAAACTTGTTTATCATGATATTATTTTTATATCTATTTAATTTGTTCATATGTGATGGAGCAATGTATGGTATAAATTCTTCTCATTTTGTGAGGATGAGTTGGCCCACACAAATTACAATCAACTTTGCAAGAGAAGAAGGTAGGATGAAATGAAGACGTGTGGCATGAAAGGTAGGTGCCTTGCAGGGTTGTACTTTGTGGGCCCGTGGTTTGCTTTCTCAGCGTTTGGTACTTGAGTTTTGGATTGTAGCTACATTCCCGTGACCCACTCAACTCACCCCTACTCGCCTCTGTGAGAATATAACATTTACTGAATAGTTGTATCCAACTATATAAGTTAAGTCTTTATTTGGTTGGTTTTTTCTTTGCTTCCCCACTCCCCACTTGAAAGTGACATAAAATTTGTTCATGCATGCATGATGGAGACTCATTTGTATATATATGATATATGTATACTCACAAATACAATCATATACACAGCATTATCATATATGCTCGGAAGAGACCTATTCTCTATTCTATATCACCATCAGTCATGTCATGACCCATAATTGTATTCTAGTATATAATTCAAATCATGGCAACCATGCATACATGCATACCTAAACAAAGAAAAATCCTTGTCCATGGTATCATTGTCCTTCTCCACTCATTTTCACCCTTATTATAAGCAGTACACGCCAGCTAATTAATGGTCACCAAACAATGGAACAGGGGAGGTAGGCCTTCTCTATTTAAACATATTTTAGCAAAATTAGATAAATAAAAAATTATTGTGGTATCTAATTTTGATCAAACAAACATAATTTTTCAATTAACAAAACTTGATATGATGACCATTTGACACAACAATTTGATATTTAAATAAGTTAACTCTTAATTAAATGTGTGGTCCAAATTCAGAATTTATTGTTATTTTGATAATAAGAGATCTTCTCTATATATTTATACAGAAAGCAAATTATTGTTGGCTTTTAAAACAAACAACCATGCTTCCAGCAATAATGTTTATGCTAATAAAGCGTATGCTTTCTGATTTGTTATACAAATTTGTGCAAAGAACCTTTTCCTAGTCAACAAACTCACACCTTTAACAAAAGCATATTAGAGGTCTAATTTGTTATACTTATCTGCAGAATCTGCACAATGAGTGTTTATGATTAGTTAGCATGGAAGGTATGGTATATTTAAATCCTCAGTAAGTCTCAATTCTTTCTGTGTCTAGCGGTATGGGAGCAAACTTGGGTTACAAACTAACTATTTTATAGTAGGCAGAAGCAGTGGCATACTTTGACGACCATTAATAATTATTTAGAGATAAATGATTGGGATGGTCAGTGTAGGTGGGATATGACAAATCATTGTCACTTCAAAGCTCCATTGGGGACCAGATTTGATTATTAAGTCTAGCTTATTATATAATTATGCAGCAGTTCAGAAGTCATGGTTACATTAATTTGTGGACCAAAATCCAGTTGGGCACAACAACATTACTATCCCATCTCAAATCCTAAAATATATAGAGTTGGAAATTTGGTAGGGCATGCCTCCAGAGTTTATATGGTATAATTATAGAATGGGCAAGGAGAAAAAAATTTAGATAAGACCGTGATATCACGCTATTATACTAATTTGGGAAATGAAAAACTTTTAGCACTATCACTTTTAGTATAATGACGTGATATGACGTCTCACTCAATTTCTTTTGTTTTTTTCAATGATAAAAAGGAGTGAAATACAGTACGTCTCATTCAATTTGAACACAACACAAAAACGCAAGAAAGAAGATCATTATCCTTTTAATTTCAGATGGGACTGTAATTACGCAAGATGCATGTGAGACAGATTGAGGTCATGGGTCTGAAGGCTCTATCCGCATAGGAGGGGATAGGCTACAACTACATCACATAAATGCATGATTGATGATGCAAAAGCCAAAATGCATGCCACCCTGAGCTGTATAGCCTGTATATAGTCTCGGACTTTCTCGATCTGTTGCATGATTGCATCACATCCTCAACTGAGCTCAGAAATGTCAAATCCCAACAACACAATCTATAAAAAACAGTTAGGTCACTCTGGCCACCCTATGAATCCTGTGAGTAATTGTCCATAATAGAAGATTAAAGTGTCCATGTTTTGCACTTGCCTTCAAAGGTGGTAATTGCCCCTTGTGATTGTCATGAGATGAGCCTGGCCAGACATATTCAAATTACATGGTTTCCCACTCTTCTCTTTTGGGCCATGAATCCGAATAGTTGATAGCTCATGCTCCATCCAACAAAAAATTTGGGTTTTGGGGGTAAACTACTGTACAATCACCATCCAATATATAGTTATAAAGTTGCTAGGGATCACTGAATTGTTTAGAGCTCTATATTAGATATCATGAAGACAAAAATTCTTTTGCTAGGTCCTTCAATCTTTTCAATGCCATGGAAAAATATTGCACAATACACAGATATAATTAAAAACCCTCTGTACATAAAACAAAAGCAATGCAGAATATATCTGTAAGTTGTTCCTGTATTCTTTTGAGCTGTAATAAAAGTGAAACACTCATCATCTAAACATAAAATTAGAATATATGGACCTCTTGGACCTGTTTGACCTATTTTGAAAGAGAGGAGCATTCCAAATATGGGCTTGATCCATGCTTCTGGCCCAAAGATTATTTATAGATCCATACAAAGAATAAGAAGATACGAAAAGATCACTTTGCCTCATTCTGCAAGCTCAAGTTTAAATTTGCTGGTGCTCTGCTATTTACTATGATTTGAAATGGAGTGGCAATGCACTGCACAAACTTATTACCCACTAATTAGGAAAAACCTATAATTAAAAAGTCGGGTTTTAAGAAAGACCATTCAATTATGATATGCTTTTTGAAAATCTATACATATGTAATCAATCTCTCCTCTATTGTTCTATATGAATGCAAGATTTCATGGACCATGATAAAATTGTCTTGAATAACTCTTTCGGGAAGAAACCCATGTTGGCAAGGAGAAAATTCTTGGACACTTCTTTAGAGAAGAGAGACTACCAACTAGGCTTATACTTCAGCCACCACTTGGCCTTTCTAAGAATCTGAGAATTTCTCATGTGCATCACGTACAGTAATTAATATAAAGAACCACATAACTGAAACAAAAGCTTCAATGGGATACATATAATTATACTGGCATTATAATCTGAAGCAATATAGATTCCAAAGGTAAGCATAACTAAGATTCATGATTCACCAGAATGCTTAAACATGGAATATGCTTTTTTCTGTTTTACATTGTTTACCCACTTATTAGGGAAAGCCAATGTATCATGTTTCACTACCAATTATAACGCAATCACACTTTTGAAGTAACTGGAGGGAGAGGCTTTATCTTCTCCAACAACTTTTCAGCTTCAAGAAATCCAAATGATCCCACAGAAGTATATTTTATAAATTTCCATCTGTTCCAAGTGTAATTATGTATGTCACTTCAGTGAACAAGTAATAGGCAAGAGAAACCTCAGGCATGTATGGTAAACCCCAAATAGCTTACCTGGGTATGTAGGGTAGTGCGAAACAATGAAGGTGCAAATGGTTAACAGAATTAAATGGAGGCTGATGAAAACCAAATCTGTCAAAGGGACAGAATAAACATCACACTCAAAACATGTTCATAACTAAATTCGTCTGCAGAACCTTAGCTCAAAGTAAGTTAAACCAAGTAATGATTCCTTGGCCTAATTTTTTTTCAGGTCAATGACACATGCATGCCTACTCTAATTCAAGTTCATTTATTCAATTTTTGTGTATAATCATTTTAGGTTCACAAGAATTCTTCAAATCATTTACAGAAAGAGCTCTTCCAAAGAAGATTCAAAGGATGAATTGGTTAATTGTAGCCCAAATTACAGAACTCATGAACATTCACATTCTTCACCAGCCCATTTCTGCATTGAGAAATTTGTGTGACACATTAGTAGGACAAAGGAGGCAAGGGTAACATATTCATTTAAATGATCATGAATATTGAGACTCATCTAGTGTCATTTTTCTTGACAGGCAAAAATCCAGTGTTCCACCAAGGCGCCAACTGTTAATCTTCATAACCATTTCACATCCACCAATTGTTACCTCAGTACATTAATACACATTCAAAAGGCTTAAATAAGAACAAGGGATGGATGATGCAGCAAAAGTTGGTACAATCAGCACAACAAGCAGACATGCCTTGAAAAATTTACAGTATATACCACCCCCATACCATGATAGAATGAATATACAGTTTGGTCAAAGGTGTATAACTAATATGGGAATCATAATAACTGAAACAAATTTTTATACAAATTTACATAATTTCCAACCAATCTAATTGGCCACAATTGCAGACCAGAAAATAATACAAAGAAAAGAACTTTCAAGAACAAGGCAATACCTGTACTGATGGCATTGTGGTGCATCTCGATGTAATAGAGTTTTCCCCACTTCTAACATGTGACTTACTGAATAACAATGAAACATTGAAGTATGAGATTAAGAAATAAACTGATGAAAAACCAAATAAATAAATCTCGTTGTAATTATTTAATCTTAAGCAACTTTTAGATTACCCAAAGAGTGGTCTTGAGGTCCTCTTTGAAGATCGTTCACAGTTGGAATGTGATCCACAGGAATAACCAAGTAATGCCTACAAGAATCAAGATTGTTAATATAAAATTGAAAATGGTGACATTGATGAATGGAATTAGGGAAGTCATTCAATACCTTGCAGCAGCAGGTCTGATGTCTTGAAAAGCAACGACCTTGTCATCCTGCAAGACAACCCAAAGACCAATTACTGCCTCAACATCAAGGGAAAGTACGAAACGCTGCGTTTGGTTACTGGGGAAATGGAAATTGGGTCAAACCCATTTGGCAGTTTAACTTTCTCAGCAGCCAAACCAANAGAGAGAGAGAGAGAGAGAGAGAGAGAGAGAGAGAGAGAGAGAGAGAGAGAGAGAGACAGTGTGGAGGAGAGTGGTAGAGGTGGATTTGGTGGCGATCTGGCAGAAGAAGCAGTGTGAAGCTGCTGCTGCTGTTCCCGCCATTGGCGACCCTATGCTTCGAGGAGAGTTGATGCAAATTGGATTGACGGGAGCGGGACGTGTTCCTGGAAGCTGAGTCTATGCTTCGAGGAGAGTTTGGTGTCTTTTTCTGGCATCATTTTGGGATTTGGTTTTGGATGACGCTAACTCCAGGACAAAAACTCGCGCGGAAATTCCATGTCAGCAGGAAAAATCGATTAAAACTTGATATTTGCCCTTTCATTCTCTCTCCTTCATTCTTTTTTTCCTTTATTCCAAATGTCAATTTTTAATTAATCTCCTTTACCAAACCAATTTGTGAGAGATTCAGAGACTTTAATACAAAATTTATGTCATCGTGATAGTAAAAAAGTTATAAAAATTTGTATAATTATACAATCACTCATACATTACATATTAAAAGATGAGAAATTTTTTTTTTATAATACTAATTAATTGTGTTTATATGCACACACAATTATATTACATATGTTTGACATTAAATTGACCTGTGTTAGCTTATTGTGTTATATGTGCTTTCGTTAAGAAATAATCAACCCGGTGGTCGGATTGATGAAGAGTTATCGTGGCTTTCATATTTTCACTTTCTGTTTTTTTTCTTTTAATCTTTTTGGGTGAGCAAACAAACAAAGTTTCACTTTCGTTGTCAGTGACCATGCTTTTGAGTTTTGAAGCTAGTAGGACTACAAGCCTCCCTCCTAGTTCTACAATTGTAACTACATGCTCTCTCTAATCTCCAAAACCTTATTTCCCAAACTACCCTTCCACCTTAGACTCCTTTCCACCCGACCCATGAGCTCCCAGTTCCAGCTCCGAGTCAACCCGCTCACTGGTAACTCCGAGTGGCTCGTCATTGAAGAAGAAGAACCAGAACGAGAAGCTTCCAACGACTCCCAAAAATCCCTTCTGGCCACGACGTCGTATCTCGACATGCTCAATGACTCCCGCAGGAACAGAGCTTTCCGTGAAGCCATAGACAATACCATAACAGGACCTTGTCATGTTCTCGATATCGGGTTCGTACACAATTATCACTCATATTAATTTAATCCAGTTTCTATTTTTTTTAATTCTACTTAATTTATTAAATTTAAAATTTTTATGAAGTGCTGGAACTGGCTTGCTATCGATGATGGCTGCGCGGGCAATGGGCCCGACGACATGTCGTACGGTGACAGCTTGCGAGTCTTACCTTCCAATGGTGAAGCTAATGAAGAAAGTGCTGCGCCTGAACGACATGGAAAAGCAGATAAAGCTCTTCAACAAACGTTCTGATGAGCTCAAACTCGGAGACGACATCGTTTCACGAGCTCATGTTCTTGTAAGCGAAAAAGTTGCAATTTTTGTCTAACGTTATCATTTTGATTTCAAGCATGTACCACTGTGACTGTCTGTGTGTGTTTTGATGGGTAGGTTAGTGAGATACTGGATTCGGAGTTATTGGGTGAAGGGCTCATTCCGAGTCTACAACATGCCCATGACATGTTGTTGGTGGAAAATCCTGAAACGGTGCCGTACAGAGCAACCACTTATGGCCAGGTATGTGAAGATACAGAGTTTTTCACAATGTGGATGTTATGTGTTTCCCATATGTCAAAAATTTTGTGTTAACCCATTTTGTTTCTAACCTCCCTGATCAGCTGGTTGAAAGCACATTTTTGTGGAAGCTTCATGATTTACATGGTAATGAGGCAAAAACATGTGATGGGATTCGTCTTGTTCCAACTGGGTTTGATGATATTCTATGTGTTAAGCCGCAACAATATGCCTTTCATTGCGATTCGATAGCAAAAGAAGTGAAACTGGTAATGACATTATATTGCTGTTCAACAAATTGCTTGGAAGCTATTAGTGGTTTTAATTTCTGCTCAGTTTTGGATTCTTCCAGCTGTCAGAACCCTTCAAAATTTTTGAATTTGATTTTTGGAAACGGCCAGAAAGTCATGGGGAGACTGAGCTATCTGTGAAGGCAACTAATGATGGTCGAGTTCATGCTGTAATTTCATGGTCGAGTTCATACATTTGTTTCCAAATACTTGTTTCAAGAGATGGTTATAACAACTTAGGGGAATGTTTATATGTGTGTGTGTGTGTGTGGTGATGTTTCAGGTGGATACTTCAGCTTGATCGCAAAGGGACAATCTTTTATTCCACTGCCCCTAGGTGGATAAATTTGCCAATCCACACGAGTAAGTTGTAGAAAAATTCCTTTGTGAGTAATCACCAATTTCATTCTACTTTGGGCACAACTAGTGCTTTTTGCATTCTTCAAAGTAAGCAGCTCGATGGAGAATTCAATAAATTATTGATGTAGTCGCTTTTATATGCTTACCAGATAAGTCTTGTCATGTGAAACTGTGGTAGCACAGTATGAAAGTCTTTATTCACATTGATGAATTCTCAACCAACCATGGTTGCATTTGGGTCTTCCAGAAATTATGTCAGACTTTTTTTTACTACACCTTGTTACTTAAATTATATTCAGAATTGTGCTGTGCAAGTTAATTGACAAGGGTTTTCCAGTGCTTGAGTTTTCTTTCATGTTCATGCAATAAAGATAGTGGTTTTGTTTTTTTTTTTCAGGTCATGGGGATTGGTGTGACCATTGGAAACAGTGTGTTTGGTTTGTTCCTGGTGAAGGTATGTCCATAAAAAAGGATGAAGAGGTTTGTTTACAGGCTGCTCATACAGAGACTAGCATCTCATATAATCTCAAGAATCAAGTGTCAAGAAATGAGATTATGCAGTATGGCTTCAAAGGTGGTGATTTCAAGCTCATGCTACCACCAGAAAGAATTGCAATTTACGGAGACAGTGAATGGAGGCGAGCCATGTTTAGTGCCATAAGTAAAGCTGTAAGAATTAAGATCTCTCTCTCTCTCTCTCTCTCTCTCTCTCTCTCTTTCTCTCTCTCTCAACCCCCCCTCCCCAATAGAAAAAAAAAGAGGGAAAAAAAACTTCACTTTCTTGACATGAATGGTATTCTTCACAGTTACAGGGAAGAGTTGATCCATTATGCATTGTTGCAGATGACAGCATCTTCTTAACACTACTTGTTGCACATCTTTCTAAAACATCACATGTGATGTCATTTTTTCCGGGGTTGCAAGACAAGGGTGTCCAATATTTGCAAGCTGTTGCCGATGCAAATGGTTTCTCAATGGATCGTGTAGAATTTCTTAAGAAGAGGAAAACTAAGTTAACCATGCATGACACTCATCAGAAAAAGGTATTTTCTTTCCAATTTAATTTGTATACTGGTATGAAAGGGTGTCAAAAATTAAATTTCTGTATGTGTAGGGGTTCTTTAAGCTTCATATGAGAAAGGTTGCAATATGATATGTTGATTGATTCAAAACCAAACAATGATATCTTGATTCATAAGTTTTCCTCTTTCTTGTGGTGGGAGGGAAATAGGTGGTCAAATCTTTTAAAACTGAATTTGTACCCAAACCTTGTTTTTGATACTTCAGAAATAGAGGTTGCCCATTGGGTGAAATTATGACTTTTTTCCTTTTATCCTGTTTGTAGGTTGACCTATTGATTGGAGAACCTTTCTATTATGGAACAGATGGCATGCTTCCATGGCAGAACCTACGGTTCTGGTATATTATTGTTATTTGTTCTTGCAGTAATTCAAATGAATTGCTTTATGAGATTTTCATGGTTGATGTGTACAATATGTAGACTTGAGTACCAATATTTATCATTTGCTAGATAACATATAAATTTATGTGTATATTTTTCTCCGCATAATTGTCCACAGAACCATTGTCCTTTATATCATTGTTTAACATGTTAGTGACCATTGACTATGCAATATGTTAGATGTTAATTGATTTTACAGTTATTATTTTAGTAGTTGTTACATTGTGCTTCAGAAAAGTTGGTAAATAATGTCTTTTTCTTGTTCTGGATTGGGTGAAGGTATGAGCGGTCAAAGCTCGACTCTGTCCTATCCAAAGATGCCGTGATAATGCCTTGTAAGGCAATATTGAAGGCTTGTGCCTTGTCTATCCCAGTAAGTTTTGTTCTTACCCCTCCCCCCCTCCCTCCTTCCCCTCAATAAAAAAAGGTCTATATCTTATTTTTTGAACTATGTACATGATTGTTCTCTATGGATTATAAGTCATGGCATCTGACCTTTTGAACAGGATATTTGGAATAGTCGTTGCTGCTTAAGTAAGATTGAAGGTTTTGACCATTCAGTTGTAAATTCCACCTTGGGGGCATGTGGTGACTTACCTGCAGAGCAAGAGTGTCCTTGTCTGCCATATTTTATTTGGCAGTGTGGAAATGTTAAGGTAATCAATCAAAGTAGAATTTATGTTTTTTAAAGAGGAGTTTTATTTTGGAGAAGTACAAAATTTAAATTCCATTTTTGGAATAATAAATATGTCACTAATGTTCAGGCAACTGTTCAAAAATATTTCAGAAACTCAGTGAAGCATTTACGGTCATGGAGTTTGATTGCTCAAAACCTATAATGCCATCTTCTGGAAAAACCCAGGTACTACAGTCGCACCTTGCAATCTAGATGGTAATATTCGTGGTAATCCTTGTTGACATTTGGTCACAGTTGGTACTTATTACAAAGTGCGGTAGTGCTGGTATATTTCTAAGCAGACTTAATGAAGCATTTGGTCTCTTTTATTTAGCACTAACCACGGTACAAATTATTGTGCTCACTAAAAGTTGATTCTAAAACCTTGGTAGTTAGGAGTTAAGGTTTAATTGTCTTGTAATCTACTTAGTTAATGGTCTCAGTATGCCATCTAATAGGTAAAGATAAGACATCACATTTATCTTATAACACCCACAAAAACAATTTTATGAAAAACTTTTAAGGTAAATTCTTGATTTATCGTAACAACACATTGGGTCAGAAGTTTATCATACATATAAAGCATCACTATGGTCTTTGCTTAATTGGTGGTTGTAATGCATTCCTGGCAGGTTGAATTTACTGAGCCTGGGACATGCCATGGGTTTGCTCTATGGATTGATTGGGTGATGGATTCAGAGAACTCCATTGTTTTGTCTACAGGGCCAGGTATGCTGAGGTTCCTTGTCGAAGCAGTTCAATATAAATTTCTTACTTAAAATTGGTTTTTTGCACATTGTTGAATTTGAACAAATTTGATTGTGAACTTGATAAGCTCTTGCTCACATTTTGTGTTATTAAATGTGTATTCAGATAAGAGATATTGGAAGCAAGGAGTTAAGCTTTTGGCGGAGCCTGTGGCAGTCAGAATTAACGGAGGATCAAGAAGTAAGGGCGAAAGTTGTTCTGCAGCAATTCAAGCATCGTTTGATCCATCAAGTGGTGAACTCGACATCAAACATGCTTTCTCATAGCCTCTCAAGTGGTACCTGCACTGCATTCTGTGGTTCTTCTCCTGAGCTATCATTATGAGCAAGTTGAAGGCAACATGGTCCGTCATATTTAAGGGTTTTGTTAGAGTCCATTGTCTACAACAGAGGGTGTAATCCCTATTTTTTCAAGGGTTTCCGCCATTTGATGGGTGGATCAGTTGGTATTCTGTTTTTAATTTCACTACTGTTGTTAGTATGATCAACAAAGTGAGAGAATATTATAAAATTTGGAGCATATAGTTATGAAAGATATGTTCTTTTCTGTATAAAAAAAAAAATGGAGATGTGAGGGAGATAAGAATGCTCATAAAGACGAATGAAAAAAAGAGAGAAAACAAGTGGAGGCTTGTACTCAAGTGGTTAAAGTATTTGCCTTTACATCCAAGGTTCCAAATTCAAATCACAAGATCATAAATTTGAATCATCCTTCTCTCATTTGAAGCATATTTCAAACTTTTATAAATATTTGTATTGTAGTAGAGATTTAAAAAGGGGGAAAAACCAGTGTAAATCAAGCATTTTTTATCAGTTGCTCGTTTTAGTAGAGATTGAGCTCATCTTCAGTTGAGTCACTCCGACTCACTCGGAGGTAAGGTTCTCATACAGGGAGAATTACCCGTGTATACTTTATTATGCTTGTTTCTACTCTTAACTCAAATTGTGTGCACATATATAATAGAGTTTTTTCGTTTGCAATTCCAAAATAATTTTTAAAAATTAGAATATGCCACTTCTCTACTCACTCCAATGCCGCTTGAGCTCCAAAATGGACATATATTTTAAGGCTTATGAGGATCGGAGAAAGTTTAAAAAAACTTATCTGTCACGGATATACACCATTTGTCTCTCTTACATGCTAGGTCACGTGATGAGAAAAAAAACACATAAAATATATATACCCGTTGTATAAAAGTTTTACTCCAAGTTCAACATCTGAGTGATCAATTAGGTACACTGGGTATGGACACCAATAAAAAACTATTCTCTTAAGCATAACTGGGCAAACCCAGAAGCCAAAAAGGAAATCACAAGAAATGGTACAACACCTTTTTCTAGATTAAAAAAGAAAAGGCTTTATTTCCATTCAAAATGTGTAATACACAGAAACATAATTTGTTTTTTTCAGAGTTCTGACTAAATACAACATTTTAATAAAAAATGAATGTAGCAGGTGTATAGATACCTTTTCATTTTGGGGGACAAAAATCTAGATCCGCCTGAGGGGCTTCTAAGACATGCAAAACTGTGAGAGGTAACCAAAATGTAGATTTAAACATGGTGAAATGGAAATCAAATTCTGTGCCCTTCCTGAGGTATTAGCAACTCGTCATAATCGCCAACTACCACCTGGGACACAAAAAAATTCAGATCAGCCATACAACACCCAATACTGAATGCATCAACATACTAGTGTTTTATACATAGGAGGCACTGTGGTACCTCATATCTCTCGCCACCATAAGTGTACTCCACATACAACTGTTTAGGCTCTCCGGGACATGGATCACAAAAGCCCATAATGCCAGACTTCTTTATGCCTTCGTGAAGCTGCCAGATTAATTAAGCAACCAGAACTCTTAGAAAAACGATTGCATCCAACAATTGTTAGAGTAGAGTCACAAAACAATCAAGGTTCCCATGTTCAATCACTTGGGTTTTTAAAAATCATTTTCAGAATTACATTATTTCATTATTTCAGCCAAAATTATTGTTGGCCCAACAAAGTATTCCTCTGTGAAATGCATTCCTAGAATAAAAATAACTAAGCGCTTGGAGTGTCTCAAAATACTCAAAACATTAAAACGGCACTAAAAAAGAACGAACCTTGAGTTGCCCAGATTCATCAACAAGGAAATTTAGAGGCAATTTGACATCAATCACAGGTGAATCATTTGATTCCACTGGTTCATCTTTTTTCTCCAAAGCTTTGATACTCCCATACCATGCTTTTGTTATTACCAGGCCCCCTATGTCTAGCTGCTTCTTTTGTTTCCTATTCGCTACATTCTGTAGCAACTGCTGCGCTTTGTTTGCTGCTGCTCTTGCCTCTAGAACCTGCAGAAAACAAAGTTGATAAATTCTTCACATATTCACAGGGCCAACCTGGGGGGGTGGGGGGCCGGAGAGAGCATGTACATACAGCATTGTTTAATTCAGAAAAAAGAATTATAGAACACACTTAAAGCACCCAACTGAAACCAGGTGCAACAAGTAGCTTCTCAGCATCTCACCACACACCAAAACAGAGCACTAAACTTAGTGCTATTGCACAAAAATATTTCTTGCACTCAACAAGAATCGTATGGTAGTAAAGAAATTGCTCACTAAAGTATCATGATTATTTAGTAATATTTACAATAAAACAAGAAAACAATACTTTATGAAATCTGACATAGGCAGCAATTAAGTCCCAAAAATAAACAATCACAGTGCAACCAGAAAGCATGCACACACAACTCTGTCAGAAATATGGATAACCATACCTGTGCTGAAGTTCTTTCCTTATTCTCTAAAGCCTTCTGCTTTTCCCTCTTAAGGTAATAAGGTTTGAAAACAAAATTCTGCAAGCATACAAAATGGGAATAGAATCAATAATCAAAATGGTTAGTTAGTAAAACATAAAATTGGAACTTCCATTTCTAAATTCGAAGATTTTTACACTACACACACTACACAAAATGTAAAGCTCTACTTAGGAACTCTGCAGACAAACTAATATAAGTAAGAAGCTAATGGAGGGGCCTATGCACAGGCAACAGCAGCACCGGCTCTATGAAGTCAGAATCGAATCTTTCTGTTGGCTAACCTCTAACATTAAAGACATAGACCATGGAAAAACTATAAAATAATCGTTAAATACTGCCAGAGAACTAAAATCTTGGCCGCCTAATGGATGTACAATCCATTTTCCTCTTCTACTACCACCTGGTTATCGACTACCAACTTTGGGACCCAGAGAACATACAATTCCTGGGTCAACAGAACACATTGATAAAAAAAAATTACATCTTTAAGACTCCAACCCATATACAAGCCATTTTATAATTTTCTTCAAGATATTTACAGATGGCAACAACTGTTAGAAGCCCAACAAACAGTAGCTCAACAACATCAGATTTACATGACTACTTCAAGGTTGCAAGCACAAGACCAAAGTTAGAATCAATCATTTAATGTCTGCTCAGGGATCAAAGTATAATTCAAATTCTAATAAATTATCAAATACATAGAAAGAAAGAAACCTCTACCTGCTATACAATTTGATATTTCAAACTAAGCACAATTTAAACTGCTATATATTAATTGAAAGGCATTAAATAAAAGGATAAGAAAACATATAAAACAAATAGTGAGCATACCCTTGCAGTTGAAAGCCTAGTAATAAACATACTCAAAACAGACTGGTCAAAAATCTGAGAATATCTGTAATAACCTTAAGTAAGAAGTATGCTGATGTTGGAATTAAGAATGCTCCAGTTGCAAACATGGGGTTCAAATGCCTGGAAAGCAAAATCTGCATGTAAAGCCCACCAGCAGTTAATCAAAATTTGTGATGATTAAACCAAAGTCATACTAACAAGATATAGTTGTTTTTATATTCTTTCCAGAAAAATATTAAAAGAAGACATTTTCAATGTATCCATGACAAGAAGCTAGTCTCTACAAATGATAGATATACATATCATTGTCATTCACATGATCTGAAAAGTTCTAATACTCCAATTAGTAATTCTCACAAGTCACACGTAGTTGGTCTCTAAAAAGGTGTTGGAAATTGTATGGACAACTTTGGGGGCATGATGAAATCTCCTCTGTAAAGTAGCTCTCTACTAAGTGATTGAAAAGTCCTGCATAAATTATTAGCCTTGTGTCTGCCTTATTCAAATCTTTACCCACCACCTGTGTTACTCAATCTCAACATTCTGAGCTATTCTAACAAAGCATCAACTCAAAAGACAATCTGCAACCTAGAAAAACTCATGCTTTAATTTTACGCAACAATTTAATCCAAATGGCTGCTCAGCCATCTCCACAAGCAGAATTTCTAATGCCCAAGTGCAGAAATGAAAAGACACACAAACATAAACAACCTCTGATTAAATGCCAAATAAAAGTCAAACTAACACTGAAAATGCATAAGGGTGAAATAATGAGATAATGCTTACAGGAATAATTAACTTTTGGCCCCCACGATTCAATTCAAATTTCCAAAAGATACCCTGCCGTAGAAGGAAGTATATAAGATAACAATCACACTCAAACATATAAAAAAGTCAAGTTTAAAAGCCTCATGAATTGGAGAGAGAAGGGCATTGAGAATTAGGCAGAAAAGAAAATTCAATTGGCTGTCTTTGTTACTTCCTTTTTCAAACCATTCCAAGAAAAAATTCAAGTAAGTTCCAAACAAGTTGAAATATTAAGAAAAGCAAAACTTTTGCTGAATTTTTTTCCAATGAAAGAAAAGTTTTATCTGGAAATATTTTCCAAGAAATAAATGCAGCCTAAGCTTCTGTCTGAATCACCTGAATTCCTATTGTATACAACATGCGAACAGTGCTGAAATTGGATAACTTTCTCCCACCACCAACTTCAATCTCAAGGGCATGGCTGCATCAATAATGTCTAAAGTCAGAAGAGAATTGCAAAAACAAATATATATATATATATATATAAGTAAGTATAAGCACTTATACTTCCTAATTAGTACTTATATATCAAATTACCAATCACAGTTTTTTTTATTTTGGCCACCTGTAGCATAAATTAATAGTTGAGCACTAGAGGAGGCATCATATAAGTCCCTAAACAACCAGAACAAGATTCCTCTATAGTGTGATAAAATTATGAGAAGAACATAAGTATGTATAATAGAAAATTTAAATTGTAGACATTACTGGTAAGAATTTTTAACAGTAGAATGAAATTTTTTAGCGAAAGACAAGTGGTAGTGATCAACACAAATAGCACTTACTGATGACATATTATCACCCCTACAAAATTTATTTAGTATCCATTGAGATACTTAGAGCATACCTTCCAATTTTGCCTGCAATACGGCCATGAGACTTTTTTGAAAAGCGGTGAACATAATGAGCTGAGGCCCCAAAAGAATTTGTGGCAAGCTGTTGAAGTTGAACATGAATGAAGAGAAAGTCAATTATGTACAATTTAAGATTGATTTCATAAATGGCAGTAAATTATGCACGACTTAGAATCTTATGCATGAATGACACAATGTAAAACACATATTTCAAGTGCATAGAGCAACTGAATTTATAACAACCGATAGAATGTTGAATTAAAATATTAAACGGGGCATGCATGGGTGCATAGTTATAATTCTAAACTGTATACAGATCTAAAATGGATAAGGAGTCTTGACATAATAGCATGTCTATTCTCATTTAAAACTATCACATGTCTCAAATATAGATGTACCTTCAGCTCTCCAGCAGCAGACATTTTCTCTTCTTTCTTTTGCCATCCTACTGCAATAGATGACTCAGTGCCTACAGCAAGCTGTATCTGTTAAGGAGAAGGTGAAACCCCCCACCTTAGGGGATAAAGAAAAAATAAATATATTAGCAATCACAAAAAAGGGCATACAAATGCACTAACTCATATGTGTACTGTATTTTTTGTTTTCAATATGTTACATTCAACTAGACCAATTTATACTTTTAATCCTGCTAAGATTTTGCCCACTCGTTTGCTTTTCTTTCTATCTTTTTCCTCCACAAAACATGTCTCATTATACAAGATCTAGCATGTCCCATATAACCGATAGAATTTGCATTACAAACATAGTGATTGTGATGCATCTGGCACATTCATGTCTTCAAGCACATGCCACCATTTCTCAAGTTCTTATGTTCTTGCTGATGTTACAAAATACAAAGAAAGCTAAAAAATATAAATAAAACGAGCCAATTGGAACAAGAAAGACACGCACATTTCCACTTGCAGTTTCAGACAGTTGTCGTGTCCAGGTATTCGAAAGATTCAGTGAACCATCTCTCAAAGACATTGCAAGGCCCATTGTTGCAGTTAAATGTTGTGATAAGTGGCTAGACAAAGAGATAACGAAGATGTAAAAAGCAACCAGCAAAGTGTTGAAAAGTCAAACCAACTCACAGAAAATAAGCTCACCGAGATGTCTGCACCCCAATGAGTGCCCGTAAACCAGCTGAACCTATGAATTCTATGGAAGATGCTGAAGAAATCTGATGCCCAAAAACAACAGTAGCAGCTCCACCACCAGCATGCCCGTTAACTGCCAAATTTCCACCAATTGAAAGGCTATTGCGCTTTGATATCTGAGACTGAACTGAACTTGTCATAGCCATTCTGACATTTGTGCAATAAACAAATCAGTGCCCGGATAAAACAGTAGGCACTAATATGATATAGAAAACGTAATTAAAGCGTACAACCATATTGAATGTCATGCCTTAGAGATATCAAGGACCAATGCAAATTCGACAGGATTCTAGGTCAAGATATATCTTAATAAGATGAGAAATGAAACTGCAAGCCTACAGAAAAAGGTCGAGACATATGAAATGCAACTAGCTCCAATTATAAGAATGCACAGACATAATGATGGAAGGTGTGAAATAATTAATTAGAAAAGGAACTTAAAACATCACTTGTGTGTGTAAGTGTGTATAACATTTGCACAAGAAATAAACAGTGGACACTCAAATTGAGCAATATTGTTGCCGTATATGTTGTATTCTAAGATGGCACAAACTTCTTTGTAAATTCACATTTAAAATATTCTCCCCAGTTGTAAAATGATTATTGGCAAAAAAACAAAAATTTTATTCAAGATGATCAATTACATGAAGGAAAAAAATACAATAATAATAATTGATAAACAAACTGGCTGTACCCTCTCATGATGCCATCACCATGCAAAAAATGTGGCAATGACATATTGGCCACTATTGTACCAGAAGGTCGGAAATGTGCTGAGACCTTCTCTTGTTCCTTCATTTTCCGCAACCTCTCAAGCTCTACCTTTATCTCTTCTGCTCTATTCAGTTTTGAACCAAGTTCCAAACCAGAATTCAACCCTTCCATACCATATATGTCATATATCTTCCTTTTATTCTCATCCGACAATATCTCATATGCTTGGCATATCCGTTGAAAATTTTCTGTGGCAATATCTTTCATCTGGAAAACAAGTATTGAATGATAGAACTCATAAATTGCTGCCTTTCATGAGATATTAACAACTCATAACATTTTGTTTCCAATCCAAAGACAGTTGCATGAAGTTCAAAGTTTGAAAACCAATTTAGAAATATTTTTCTTGCATTAAGATAGTATAACAAAGACAGTCCAAATTTTCCAATAGGTTTCAACCTTAAACAATAAACATCAATGTCTTCAAAAGCACAAGGCCCATCAAATTTACAATCTAATAACACAGTTTATGACTGCTCAAAACACCCTCCAATCACCTTTGACACCACCTAAGCCTATGTAGCAATTCAAACTTCAAAAACCAAAATCAATGCCAAAAAGGAACATTTGGGTATCAACCCAATAAGGGAAAGAGTAAGACTTTTATTTTATTTTTCTGAAAAACAAAAGAAAAAAAAAATCTTACAAAGTTACAAAACAAAAGAATGAAAATCAAGGTGTGGGTGAAAGATATACATGGATTTCTAGGTATTTATCAGGGTGATAGACTTGGGCCCATTGCCTATAAGCTTTTCTGATTTCTTCATCGGAGGCGTCAGGTGATAAGTGAAGCAGTGCGTAAAGTTCTCTATTCGGCGGTCCTTCGTCTTCTTCCTTCATCTTTCTACTCACTCATTCACTCACTCACTTTCTCTCTCGCTCTCTCTCTTCCTCTGTGAGCCTACAGACCCTGCCGTGGCACTTAAATTTTGGGGTTTTAGGGGTTTTTGCCAAGGCGGGGAGGACTGGAGATTGTTCACTGTACAGTGTTTACACGGCGACGTTTTCGTTTTCCTTCTGTTACTTGCCTTGTACCCAAACTTTGCGACCCGTTTATGTTATGGGCCGGGTTGGGCTGTTCAAATAGGTCCAGCCATTGGACGGAATTTAGTCTTTGCTAGAGTAATGGGGCTCTATATGGACCCAGAGATTTTCTCAGGACACATCTGGGATTCAAATTTTTTATTTTACCATTGAACGCATAAAGTCCGGCTTATTTATTTTTGAAGACCGTGTTGTTAAGTGCCTTTAATTAGATTGCTTGAAGAGACTAGAGTTTATGAAATGCACCTAACAGCATAGTCTTGAAGGCAGAGGAGCCGAATACATAAGTAGGGATTTCAAAATTTGAAGACATTTTGGGTTTAACTCAATTGATGAAAATGAGTGAAATAATAGGTTAACATTAAAATAAGTCCACGGTTCATTTCACTCTAATATAATCAATAAAAAATTATATAATATTTGAACTTTCTATATGAAAAGTAAGGGCTGGCAGGCCTTTTTTAAATAAAAAGTAGCAATAAATTCAATTTTTGTAATTTTCTGCTCAATACACCGACAAATAAAATGAAAAACGACAATGTTATACAACTAACAATTTCGTTATGTAGCAGGATGGCATATGGTGATGGGAAAAGATTTTATGCCTTATTATGGCACAATATTTTTGTGTCCTAATATGATATGGCGAATTTATTTTATACACATTATTATTTATTTGCTACATCAAGGTAATATTATATTTGTTAAAAGACCATCTTATTCATCTCAATTTTAGTAAGTATAATTCCAACTAAATAAAAAGGTATGCATTCTCAATTTGTTAACTTCTCCAATCATGATGTGAGGGTGAAAATTGGCAAAGCTTTGCCAAGAATTAAAAATCCATGGTTCAATCAAGACAATAGGGCATGTTTTTCTCATAATTTCCTCCATTGACATATTATGTTTTGCCAATGTGCAAGCATGGAGAATAGTGGGTCCATGACTACATATCCACTTATCATGCTTAAGTGCATTGTCTAATGGGTTGGGAGACTACTTCCAAACCCCAATAACTCGATTTCAACATAAAAATACATTAAATTAATATTGCAATAAGAAAATTGCAGAGCTTAGTAATGGGGAAGCTCAGTCCAAACCAAATATACCCCCTTCATGTAAATGTGACCACAACACAACATCATTAAAGAATAGTTAATAGAATAGACATGTTTCCCTTTGTAACCAAAAAAAAGAGAGACATGTTTCCAATAATACCAATATATTTAATAGAATAGTTATCTTGACATGGCCTAATAAAAACAGCAAAAAATATTTCTAAATTTAGCTATCAAATAATGCAGTTAATAAGATGAAAATATCTATAACCACCATAAGAAATTTCTTGGAAATTTCCTTGTCCCAAACCAATATGGACCCACACAACAGACGACAATGATCAATGACGGAAAAATATTTGCGGTTGTGGATGCATTAATACTAAAGTGCCCATAATGCCTCCATTGAGATAACTGATAAGTCATCAATTCTATATATGCTCTATTTTTGTTTTTTGGGTTTTCGATCAAAATAATAAGTTAATAACATAAAATTTTCCATTGCATAATGAATTCTTTATATATATATATATATTATAAAGGAGAGGAAAAGTCTGAACCTGAGTATGTAGGATGAGTTTTTATTCTCGATTGACTATTCATTATTATATAATGAATTCAAGAAATTAAGTTTAATTCCTCAATTTAGACGATTAATAAAGAACAAATAAAATTTATAAATGCCACGATATCTCATTCATTCTAAACAATTTTGTTTTTGTGGGGTTATAGAATTGAATGGGATGTCGGCAATACAAAACAAAGATAGTGGTTGATGTAATTATTCGGACCACGTAACCCATCTTTCTAACATCATGTACAGTACAGCTTGGGTTTGTTGTTGGATGTTTACCTCCAATAATAAGTCATATAGAATTATCCTCAATCACATTTAAATGTTTTAAATGGTTCTCACAAGTCATAATAGTGAAATGAGATATACCTCTCCATATATATAAATATATATATGTATGAATTTTATACCATGCCAGAACATGTAAGCTTATATATATAAACCGAGACAGAAGTCACAGAACCAATAATACCCAACATTTATTCCATAACCCAGCTAGCTTAATTATTAAGTTCCATGGTGTTGCACATGGCAGCTGTAGGAACACTGAAATTAGTAGTCATATCCAGCTCTCACAGCAGCCTAAGTGGTGCAGTGATCAGTGGCTTGATCTGGCCTTTTGTGCTCAAACTCTGTTTCAGCTACAGGCTTCTTCAACGTCGAGCCTACACCGATCTCTTCCATGCATCCAGGCTTTTCTTCTTCCAGTTGGAGCAGATCGCAGCTTTTGATGCTCCTGCTGATCAGCCTGAGCCTGCTGCTGTTGTTATAGGCTACAACAACAACAGCAACAGCAACAGCAACAGCAACAGCATGATGAGTAGACTGGGACGACTTCTTAGTCTGCTACAACGGACTGTGATGAACACGACCCATGTAAGAAGACGACGGTACTACTCATCATCACAAGCCTTGGAATTGGATGAACAAAGCTTTCATACCCTTTCCATGCTTGCACTTTAGTTAATTATGCACATGATCGATCTGATGATCATATGAACATATGAACATATGAATATATGCAAGCTAGGCTTTTTCTTTTTGGGATTTGGTAATTAATTAATTTGTTACATTTTATTTGAAATATTTTTGTCTAATATAAAGATTTTGATCGAATTTTAGACTGATCGAGTTACTGCATTATTATTTTCTAGAAGTAATATCTCTTTTTTAATGAACTAGTTAAGAGCTACAGTGTACTTGAATTGCAGAAATTAATTAACACTTTGAGATCGATCCTAGCTAGCTCAAGTTAGTTTCTGTTCAAGCGAGTCTCTTAAATTTTACAGGGAGTGATTTGGTATCTTGAATTGTAGATATTCTGAACTTAATTGAGCTCCAAGGCCCATATATGATCGTTGATGATTTGCTCACCATGAAGTTATGGACTCACCATCATCTATATATGACCATGAGAACGATCGAAGGTGGATGGTGATTCACGGTCATGACATGTGTGCGTTAATTGCCTTAACCATGTAGGCACTTGTGCATTGGTCATCAAGTTCCACCTCACTAGTCTCATGACTTCATTCCCATGATCATGGATGCATATATGCATGGTAAGTCCATTTTACTTCATTGTAGCTCCACTTTCCCACTAATGTGATACGCGTGAAATGATTAGGATATGTGATAATTTTGCTTCCACAAGCCCAAAAGGCAGAGATACAAACAAAGGCCAGGTAACATAAAGGCCAATCAAACCGACATGATGTACACGACCCAAACACTACAAAGCGTTATAAATGAGTAAACTGCAATATAGTACCTCAAGTTTAGGGTTTATTGCAAGTTAGTATCTCATTTTGAAAAATTGGCTTTAAGCTCTATCAACTTCAGGGTCTTGGCTTTTAGGTGCCTCCATTAGGTATTTCGTACATTTTTCCGTTAAGATGTGGATGCTAAATGCACACAAGTCGCCTAACCCCATGCCATGTAATATAAATTTAATAATATTAAAATTAAACTAAATTAAATTAAAAGTGATTTAAAATTAAAATTAACAACAACAAAAAAGAATCACATTTTAAATAATAAAAATTAAAATAGCAAAAAAGTTGTAGAAAGGCTATAGAGTAGAGGAGGAAGAAGCCGTAGATAACACCATGGAAGAACGAGGAAAAGATCAAGTGAGGGCTCAGGTAGAAAAAGGGTTAGGGTTTGATAAAGAAAGAGAAAAACTCACTTAGTTAGTTAAAACCGTGCCCCTGATACATTATATGGAAGGATTATATATATATACAGCCTTATATGTGTAAACCTAATACAGTTAGGATTACTAGGGCCTCGTTTGATTGCTAGGATTAGATTGAAAATGATAAATGGCAAATTCATGTTTATTTGAAGAAATAATTTCTAACTTGAAAAAAGAAGATGTGAATAAGATGGATAAAGTATAAAGAAAACTTAACCATTCTAATTCCCTCAAAATGGTGGAGATTAGCAAGGATAACATTTTCCTTGTAGCTAAGTCATTTTCTTTCCATCTTCTTCCTTCAAGTTACAAAGTACACTCTATCTTTTTCCTTAAATACACATGATTTTATCATTTATCCTTTCCAATCCAATTCTAGACATCAAACGAGGCCTAGTGTACAAGACTAACATTAACCACAAGTACAAGTAACCAAACTCCTAATACTATGAGGGTTTTTAACAAACCCAAAAAATCAAAAACTTGCATATCAATGTAACCTACTTCCTCTTTCTTCTTCTTTCCATCCCTCCTCTGCAGATAGCTAGCTCTCCATTCCCTTTTCTCTCTCTTTTTTCTCCATCTTTCCCACCTTATAGTGACAAAAATCATCAATGCGTTAGATGGCTCCTCGGCGTTGAATGGTAGCAATGTCGCTTGGGTTTTGAAGACGAGACAAAGTAAGCCATGGGTTTGTAGATTGATCGACGTACTCTGAGTTTGAAGGCGTCAGTGGCAAGCGACAGTGGAGGTAAGGGGCAATGCAAAGGGTTTTTATTTTATTTTAATTTTATTTATATTTTTTACCCCATTGTAACCCCTCTCTTTCTCTTTCCTTTGCATCTCTCTCCTTATACTCCCTTTTGAATGGAAAGGAAGGTCAAGGACCTTGCCAACCTCCATTTCTATCCAAAGGAGATGCGAAGAGAGATGAGAAAAAGGGAGGAATGGAGAAAGAGAGAGACTTCGGCCGGTGTGGTTACTTTTCTATTTTCTTTTTCTTTTTTTC